>QVIK01000555.1:0-34707 GCA_003957845.1 Oidium heveae
AGTGTGGTTTGCGACGTTGATTTTATATAAAAGTGTAGCTTTGCAAGTAATTGAAATTAATAACATGGTACCACAGTGTGTATACATTACTATTTGACATTTCTCCAAAGTTTTAACGGCATAAAACATATGGTTCATAATATTAACTTCAATAATTCACGTTTGAATATTTCCAAAATAGTTACTTCGCTGATTTACAAAACGGCGTCGCATTATTTGTGTGTTGATAGCAGTTTCCATGGATACCCCTGTTACAAAATTACGTTAAACANTAGCGCACTGCGATTTAGTCCAAGTGAACTGCGATTTAGCAATTCCCTACTTAAAGGCGAGTTGTGGTTCCGGATAATGCTACCAGAAATAGATGAGAGCTAAGAAACACGATACTTGTAGGAGGTGAACTATGTAAATGTAGGACTAAGAGAGATCGCGATATGATGATGATCTTTGGTTCAGTTGCATACAAATTCGCATTTTCTCTATATTACAGCACAATTCCGAAATAAGTTATAGTTGATGGTAGGGCTAAATTATGATTTCTAATTTAAGCATGGGTGTGTAAAGTTGGCCAGGATGTGAGCCAAAGGAATACTGAAAAGCTCACGTGAGTGCATAGATTTCAAGGGTGCATTATGGTTCCTCAAGAATGTGATCGATAGCTTGTGATCGCAGATTTCGGTACCCTTGTTGCGATTCAATAATTCGAGTATAAGATTCTCGAATACAAATTTGGTAGAAACTAAAATTCAAGTTTGAGGGACCCTATTTGAATTTAAATTATCCCACGAATTTCTCTATTGGTAAATTTGATTATCTGTAGAAGTTATTGAGTTACTAATTAGTGGTGGTTCAGTTTCAGTTAGGATCAGTTGTGATATTTAAAAGGGAAATGTTATTTGCCCCCTCCAAGAAAATTAAATCCCCCCCACTTTGCACAAATCTGGACCTTTTAGATTCATTGATTGGCACGTATCAGTTTTCAACCAATCCACGCTTACCACTTCTTACTAAACTACTATTAAAATAATTAAATCGTGTCATAACTCTGTCACAGCCCCCCATATCGACAAATCGACCTTTCATAATTTTTGGCGCGTCACTCTAAATCTACTCATACCCCTGCTAGCATAACCCAAGATGGAAAAATCGAACCGAAGGCTTATCTCCATGACCAACTTTGCTCTGGCTACAATTTGATCCTGGTATTTTCCCTTGAATATTTCTCAATCCAAGTAAATATATATGTCAACAAAGAAAATCATTTTGACTCTTCCATTAACCAATCCCACGGGAATTTGCAGCTTTAATCCAAGATATCTATCTGAACAAAATCATCATTATTTCTCGCAGCATACATGTAATCCCTTTCTTTATGAGATTTTTGATAATACAATTGTGCGCGAAATGATGTCACTGCTACCCTTACAACCGCAAAATATTCATGATTTCAGACACAATTTCGAGAGCTGGAAATTTCAAAATCATGATATTAGCTACGATAATGGCACCTCATTCAGTTTTAGAAAACAAGAAGTATCAGTAAGGACAACATTATTTCCACTTTGTCTGAGCCATTCTCGAAGAAATCTGAGAATAAGACGAAGTTAATGCTACATTTTGAAGGTGCAATTTTGTAACTTCGAGACCAATAAATGTCAATTTAAGTGAATATAGCCAGTCATAGTTACAAACTCTCTCTAAACATCAACCCAACATGGCCAGACGTATAATAATGTCATTAAAAAGTGCTCAAATATCAACCAACAGAGCCTTTTGTATTCGAAATCCTGACAAGGTGTATAATAATGTACTGGGAAAAGACCTCTAACAATCACGAAGACTTGGAGAAATTCCAATGATGGCTCAAGTGTATATACAAAGTGGTCAGAAAATTGCATTTGATTTTTCTTACCCTTTTGCCTCATTTAAGAGGTCAATTATGCAGATTTAATCTCCTTTCGAAATCCGGAAATTAGACCGAGAATATTCTATAGGAATATGCTTTGAAAAAAAATATATAAAAAACGTATTCTAAAGTTCAAAACCAGTAATTTTTTCTTCATGTAATGTCTCGGCTAAAGCATTGTTGTCAAAACCATATACTTCTGTTGGATGAAAAGGAGTGTAAAAGGTAGCCATTATTATTAGCTTTTTGAAAGCTTGGAACTCCACCTCGTATGGAAGTTAATTTAAATGGAGTAACTTCAAGAGGCATTAAGTTCCTGTGTTAAACTGGATGAGTCATTAACTTTATAATCACAAATTTCAGAAAGATAAAGCTTTTCATAATCAAAAATCATTTCGATAAATAAAAGAAGAATCTTGGAACAGGTATAAAAAGACGACTTAAATCTTCTATAAGCTCAACAACGACACAAAAAATTGTTTCAATTAATAATATTTCAGGGCCTGAGAAGTTGTCTTCTTATTAATAGTTACTGAAAGAAACAGCACTAATATTGCTGATTGCCAAAACTTTTCTCAAAATACCCCATTTTAAGCAAGGAATTTGATCTCATCAACAAACTTGAAATATAAATTCTAGTTCATTATCTCTCTTATTTCGAAGATCATTACTATGAAATACCTACTAAGTTGCGTTTTAACAGTGTAGGTAATGAGATCTTTGCATTCTAGGTTGGATTTAGACTTGAGATTGAGTTCTGGCCTACTTCTACCAAGATTGTCACAATCGTTAGTCTGAGTGCATCAAGTTCTATTGTGTATCTCAAAGTGATGGTGCCTAACAACTCTTTCTATTGTTATAGGGGAATAAAACAGAAAGGATTTCATTCTGTTCATTGGAATCCCTATCCATACCCGTGAGACTTAGTCGGCACTGTGTTTGCATGATAACTCGGTTTTTATCAGCTAAGTGAAAAAGAACTTCCCAAGAAAATGGATTCAAGGGTCCTACACTGCAAAATTATACATATTGTTATTTAACGCGACATGTCTCATGGGAGGCTCAAGGTCGGGCTTCTCTGTGAGCTAGTTCGGATAATCAGATCGAAATCTGGAACTGGATTCCCTACTACAATTCTTTCGTACTTGAACTTTATGGATTTCCGTTTAAGTTTTGCAGAGATGTTTCATTGATTTTTGGATTTGTCGTTACATCAGTCTTGATACAATTATATTGGCATCGATAAGTCTCGCCGTCGCCTGTTTTGCAGTTAGCGACAGCAAGATAAGCCAGATCAATAATTTTAGAAGAATGTCTTCAGAAAATAAATCTATAGATCTTAGAAAGATATATAAGCTCTAATTGTAAAGTTCGATTATACTAACTAGCGTGACAATAGCGATCTTTGGGTTTCTGATTAAGAGAAAAGAGTAAAATTCGATTAGGTCTTCTCGTCATCTTCCTAAATGCCTATGAATCATTTTTCTGCATTTTGGAGATTTTAAATAGAAATTTTCTGACTGAAGAACCGTCAATCTTGAATTTTAAAATCGAAAAGACTATGATTGCTCGTGTAGATGAACAGTATTCAGTATCTGCTATCATCGATTACAGTTGCCATGGCAATCCTCATCAGGGATTGAGTTGAGTTAGAGCTTTCGAGACAGGCCTGGGGTTCGACTTTTCCATCTTGGGATATGCTAGCAGGGGTATGAGTAGATTTAGAGTGACGCGCCAAAAATTATGAAAGGTCGATTTGTCGATATGGGGGGCTGTGACAGAGTTATGACACGATTTAATTATTTTAATAGTAGTTTAGTAAGAAGTGGTAAGCGTGGATTGGTTGAAAACTGATACGTGCCAATCAATGAATCTAAAAGGTCCAGATTTGTGCAAAGTGGGGGGGATTTAATTTTCTTGGAGGGGGCAAATAACATTTCCCTATTTAAAATAGCCCCTCCTTAGGAAATATTGCCTCAGGCAAAAGCTTACCTCCATAATTGAAAGATCAAAGTCAAAGCTTAATGAAAAATAGGATACAGCAACGGAATATGTCTTGATGATGAACTGTTTTGTCAAAGCAGTTAAATTTTCATTTTATGACTTATTAATACTATGAGCTAATAAATTTTTTAAAGATCGGTCACTCGTTGTGGAATAAAGCCTAAGTTTGTGATTCGAAACACTCATTTCTGCGGTTTCTACGACTTTCCAATTCGTTTTTGAAATGGCTGATTTAAAAGCCTATCCTGCAAACATTGTACCTCAAAATGCTATGATAATACGGCAACAGAGTGGACCAGACCATGCAGTTGTACGCTACACTGCTGAAGATCTCTCAAGGCCCCTTCAGGGCCCTGCAAATCCTTTCAAATATGATTCCGAGTCTCTGAAACGCAAAAATGTTCTCACAGGTTATGCGGAAGAAACCTTTATCAGTGAGTTCACATTTAGAAGTAAACTACGAGAGATGGAACGTGGACCTGGAAGAGAATACAGAGGAGGCATGGCAGAAAAAGAGGAGAGTGCGCGAATAAAAAGAAAACGACAGAAAAAAGGTGATGCAACTGTTGCTGAGGGAGATGATGCATATGTTGGTCCATGGGCAAAGTACAACTCCACTCAGTATGAAGATGTAGAGGAAGATGATCAACTTGGAAGTGGAGAGGAATACGAAGAGATTTCAGAAGAAGATGAAGAATTCATCAAGAGCGGAACTGTCGTGTCTGCATTACCACAGGCTATTGCAAAACGAAAAGAGGCCGAAGAAATGGGCGATGAAACAAGCGTATTTGAAGCTAGCCAACAGTACGATTATCAAGGCCGGACGTATATGCATGTACCTCAGGACCTTGATATTGATCTACGATCAGAACGAACTCTGAAAGAAATCAAAAATTATGTGCCTAAAAAAATGGTTCATCAATGGAAGAGTCATGTAAAACCGATTTGTGGACTCCGGTTTTTTCCTGATAGTGGTCATCTACTATTGAGTGGTAGTGTGGATACAACTGTTAAAATTTGGGATGTTTATCATGATCGAGAGTTATTACGAACATATAAGGGTCATAATAAGGCGCTCTCTGATATTACATTCAATCCGTCTGGTACACAGTTTTTATCCGCTTCTTATGATCGTATGATAAAGCTATGGAATACTGAAACAGGCCAATGTATCAATCGTTTTACAACTGGCAAAACTCCACATGTCATTAGATTCAATCCTTCACCCGAACATAGCCACGAGTTTCTTGCCGGTATGTCTGATAAGAAAATCGTTCAATTTGATACTCGTACTCGTGAAGTAGTGCAGGAATATGATCATCATCTTGCAGCTATAAATACTATTACATTTGTGGACGAAAATCGCCGCTTTATGACAACTTCTGATGATAAAAGCTTACGGGCTTGGGATTATAATATTCCGGTTCCTATAAAATATATCGCAGAGCCTCATATGTACCCACTTACACGAGCATCACTTCACCCTAGTGGCAAATATGTGGCTTATCAATCTTCAGATAATAATATATTCGTATATGGTGCTAATGACAAGTTTAGACAGAACAGGAAAAAAGCTTTTAAAGGCCATAACACTAGTGGATATGCAATTGATGTCGCTTGTAGTCCAGATGGACAATTCGTATCATCTGGAGATTCAGGTGGCTATGTATGCTTCTGGGACTGGAAGACAGGTAAGATGTGGCACAAATTACAGGCAGCTGAGGGAGCCGTGACGTGTGTCGCATGGCATCCCAGAGAAACGAGTAAAGTTGTGACAGCTGGATTAGAAGGGACTATACGGTATTGGGATTAAAATTTATTTATAATTTACATGTATGTGTACTTTGGCGTTGATGGTTTACTTGTGGTGAAAATGAATATTTAGGAGTACGGGAGGGGATAATCAGAGGATCAAAAGTTGTAGTTAAAGCACAGTTAGTTATCAATTAGCCACTTACTGTACTACAACCAAAACTTTTGATTCTCTTCATTCTTGATTGCACTCAGAGTTGCACTCAAGTTAAATTGAACAACAATGATAAAAAATTGAATTGTAATCTTAAATTATCTTCCACAATCCTCGTTCGTTTAAATTGGGAAAATCATACAGATTCATTTACATATAGGCCCACCGCATGCCCGCCCGCATAACCTAAATTTAATATGATTTAATCTTTATCGAAAGAGAAAACCAGATAAGTCATAGTTAAATTTTTGCTTCGAATTAATTCATCTCCTCTCCTACTCTTACGTATATGTTTTCATAAAGAAACTATTGAATCTGGCAGAAGATATCCACCATGACATGAATAATCGGGGTTAACGTCCCCTTACTGCACCATATCAATTCATTGAGTCTGTGCATCTAATGTGACCATTATTTCAATCTAATGTGTCACGGAATTAGGATAATCAGTGTAAAGTTACCAGAAATCAAGCTATTAAATATTTCCATTATTCTACGACAAAACAACTAGTTGAGACAAAAGCTCAGATAAAACATTGGAAAGTAAGAAAGAAAAAGAAAAAAAAAAAAAATTAACTTTGTAGTTAATAAGTTGAACTTCTCGATCGTTCTGTGAGAAGATCTTAGACTGCAATAAAACAAAATATCTGATGAATCTTTTTATGTGATCTATTGCGAATGCACCCAATCACACGTAACTAAATATAATTCGAAAATGTAGTACTTGAGAGGGAAACTGCTTGACGTTTGTCAGTTAATTGGACATCACGGAGGGTATAATTTACGTTATGATGGAAAGAATTGATAGTACATGTATACTCTTAGCTTTAAGTCAAATGGCAAATTTAACAAATGAATTAGTAATATGCTAAATGAGAAATGCAATTCTAGATTTATGAAAATTTTGGAAAATAATTTGATAATTATCAAAAATATACACAGGAAATCAAGCTATCAAAGCTCAAGTTCATAACTATAAAGTTGTTTTAATTCTAGGTCTTACTAACATAGATACATTGTAATATGTATAGCCATAGATGTGTCTATAAAATTACATCGAATATGTTTTATGGATAATAATAGCGATAGGGTGGAACGGCCACTATTAAATTGGTAATTAGGAATAATGGATTCTTTTAAGGCTCGTTAGCTATGTGAAACTTAGTGATGGAGCAAGACCCCAAACAAATCATACTTATAGTGAGTTGTCGCAGGATCCTTGTAATAAGACCATGTTGCTGGCATTATCCACTACCCCTTAATTCTTTCTATTTCCTCCATGAGAGTTTTGTCATTAGCATTGTCAATTTTGCCCTTGAAGTATAATTTAAGAGGCTTTGTATTACCAATCGATTCTTGCTTTTTTAAAATCTCAAGAAGACTAGTCTTCAAATCCTATAACTTTTCAATTCAAGGTGTGAGAACTTGTTATTAGCATCAAGATTTTCTTCTTCCAAATCAGTAAAATCAGTTCCAGAGCCAGTTTCGTCATTAAAACCATGCCCATCGTTACGATTAAATAGATTTTCAGAGCGAAAAAGTTGGTAATCTGCGCGAAGGATGAACTGCTCATGAAACCAAAATGGCCTTTCTCTCTGCCGATGAATTTCCAAGAAAAGCTTAGAGGGGTCCGATATGTTTACATACAAAGAATCGGCTCAAAAAAGTCCCGTGCACGCACATATCCGCTTGAGCGGGTTCGCATAGACGTCCAGCAAATCCTGCTGCACAAATAAATCTATAATCCTAATTTTTCTTGAAGGCCTCCCTCCAAACAGCAACAGCCTTGTAATTATTCTTACACCCGATGGCATTCATTTTGTTAAGGGTTTGTGGAATTACAAGACAAGCTAGGGTTGAGATAACCAAGTCAATTCTTGGCCGGTGGTGTGAATATAAGTAGTCATGTTTAATCCTTCGCCAGCCAGATTTCTCAATCATAGTTGTCTTCAGCACTAGTATTCCTGCAGAGTAAGATGATCGAGCCCAAAATTTCCACTGCTCAGGGGCATAAGGGTTTACGAGTAAATATGACAAGAGGCGGAAATAGTTTCGAAAACGGCGCCAAGGATAAAGTTCGTTGACACCGTCAGGGTGTATTGGTTCCGCACAGTGAATACATGTTGAAATGATGGCTGATCATCTCAAGAACAAAATCATGCTGCAGTATGTTAGAGGTATCGATGCTACCAGACTCTTCAAGCACAATGATTGACGAGATACATTCACAACGACCATACTTATAGTCACTAGGTCTTCGATTGGAGTGTGACCCCAGCAAATTTCAAGCCTTGGAACTAAAGCTCTCGCCTAGTATGGAAAATAATGACCTTGAGTCTTCGTCTTCTATTGGTCTTTGATCTTATTACGTTTTGCTCTTTTGGCGTGCCAACAGCACAATTTAACCTAAAAATTCGACTAGATCTGTTTATTAACGCAATCTCTGATTTGTCTTTGTAAAAATGGAAGAAAAAGGGCTCAAAGTTTCCCATCTTGAACAGCTGCAAAAACTGTCCCTATACAAAAACTGTCACCATACAAATTATGGCACCAGAGTCAGCTAATTGGATACTTGATTTGAACCATAAATTACTACCAAGAGATAGCATAGAGGCACACTTGTACCCTCTAGTTTAGACAATACGAATAATAGATCTGAACCTAGAAAATCTTAATATGCTTTCCTATAAGAGAATCAGAGAAGGAAAAGGGGAAAATATTAACTTGAACTATTTATTCTATATGTAGCATTAATGGCTAACTCTTTATCCCATAAAGAGAACATGATTTTCGTTTTACGTATATATATCCCTAGGCCACGAAAATTGCCAGTAGTATACGTAAAATTTTGATGATCTTTTGATTCAAGCAGTTTAGTGGCAGAAACAAACGAATCAGCATCATGACTCCGTGTGGAAATATTTGCTTAATGCCTCTGTGAAGAGACCTGATGTCTAGCAACTTTTTCAGCATTATATATTCCGTATGAATGCAGCTCCTGGTACATGAATCATATAATTATCATTGGTGGCTATTCTAGGTTTTTCATTATTGTCATAAAGCATCCTAATTGTTATATCGGAACCAATAATAGCATAGTCTCCTTAGTTATCCTGGTAAGTCTTGTATATATAAAGAAGTCTTTCTTTTCCAAAATACATTACAAGGCCTCTTTTTCCTCCCACATAGACATTTATGATTTGCATTTTTGTGTCGAAATTGGTAGTAATTGTTCCCAAAATCTCTGTAGTCAGTTTTCACAACTTTTAATGGTTGGTATTTCCGTCATGCAAAATTTAGATTTGTGTGAATGGGAATGTCTGGTGCAGTATAATTGGAGCACTTCTGGACTCACACCTCATACTCTTCAACCTCATGATGCCTCTTGCATATTGCAAAATGGGGGTCTTTTCCACAGAAACGCGTTGAGTGAGATCCTCAACACCCTTATCGTTGCTCAATTGGGCTTCATCGTTTGAATATTATTGCAAGGCTACTCTTATCAAATTGTCTAAAGCAAATGTTTGAGGATTTTAGTTTGAAATTTATGAGCCAGCTTGTGAAAAATCGTCGCAGTTTAACCTTCATAGATTTTAACGAGGTGATACTTCATAAACTGCCAAGTACTCATTCACAAGTAATTATATTTTTACTAGCCAAGCTTCAGATACTCAAAGTTACGTTCAGTGCTAATAAACTTGTTCAAATTAGATGCTGTCTCAACAGTGGCGTTCATATTCGTTAGAGTTTTCCTAACAGAATGATATCTATGAATAAATTGGACACAAACTCTGTTTTTTAGCATGAATAAACTGAGTAAAGCGTTGTTATGGCTATTCATATGTGAAAGGTAATAAGTCCTGTTATAGCTATTGATAGTTTCCTCCAGGCGTAGTCCGGCCCCAATCTAAGAAAGGAAATCTAATGTTCTTTGAGACTGTTATCTAGCATTTCTTTTTGTTTCCCAAAACCCTTGGTGGGTATCGGTTGAACTGGTAGGTTATTTGTAGAAACCTTGCTGATTTTAAGCCAAAATTATCCACAACAGGTTAATGTATCATTGTTCTTATTCTCCTTGGTATGTTTTCATATCACTAGCCATTATCCTTGCATGACGAGTTTGTGGAATTTTGGTCTTGTCTATTGTCCTATGGATTGGTTGAGGGCTCTCGACTGATCCAGTTGCAAAAATTGTCACTGTCACGGCAATTTTTCATTCATAACTAAAATCGAAGCTTCTAAGTTTGTTCCTGCATTGTCTTTGGCCCAGGCATCATTAAGCTTTAGAAATTCTTGGACGAATTACATACTTTACTTTATTTATTAATTTTTTTTTTTTTGAATGTTGATTAGCGTAATCAATGACTATCAAGCTCAGGTGTTGATGGACCAGCATATAATTGGATCTTATGGCTCCCATTGAAGCTGAAGCGTTTGATATTAGAGATAGGGACTATAGGAATTTAGGATCGGAATTTGTCATATTGGTTATGTCTGCAGAAGTAGTGTTCATTAGTGATATAATAACGATTGTCCTTTGGAAAAACACTATATGTTTGGTCCATCATTTTAATATTCAACTTATAGTAGTCTCGATGTTGTTGTTAGGCCTTGAAACTGTGCTGAAGATGTAATATAATAAATAACTGTTTATCAGGGCACTCAAGGCTTCCAGGTTAAAACGTCCAACCATTACAGTAGACTTGGAAACATATAATTAAATTCAAATGGAAATATCGAGGTTATAAATCATTGAATCCTAGGATTTAGGGGGAAATGATTACAATGGATGTACCAGCACGTTAGGTTAAAATTAATAATTTTGGAGAATAAATAATTTTTGGATGTGCTTTAATTCTAGAGTCTCTTTTTGTTTGTCTATAGTCTACTACGAAACTTAGTTTATCAGTAATTTTTCTTTTCTGAGCTATTACACGTTAACGATATGATTTATTCTCTTTTGTTGCTTAGGATTTAATATGTCTGCTCAACCTTCTCTCAAGAGAAAATGTATGGGTGTTGAGTGTGAAAACGATGCTAGCAGTCTACAATGCCCATCATGTTTAAAGCTCGGGATTAAAGATGTTTTTTTCTGTTCACAGGATTGTTTTAAGCGTAGCTGGGTAAGTTCTATGATCTACCCACAAAGCACAAAACTAATTTAAACATGTAGAGCTCACATAAAGCCCTCCACAAACCTAAAAGTAAATTTCTGGCTGATCTTTTTGTCCCTAACATTGTTTCTGAACCCGATCCAGATACCGGACAATATAATCCTTTTCCTAACTTTCGATTCACGGGATCTATTCGTCCTGTATATCCTCTTTCGGAACGTCGTCATGTGCCAAAGTCTATTAAGTTCCCTGATTATTCAGCTGATGGAATGCCATATAGCGAGATGACCTTTTCTGGTAGAACAAAAATTGCTATTTTAGATAAAGAGGGGCAGGAAGCTATGAGGAGAGTTTGCAGGCTAGGAAGGGAGGTACTAGATATTGCTGCTGCTGCTGCTAAGCCTGGAGTTACGACTGATTATATTGACGAGATCGTTCATAAAGCGTGTATTGAGAGAAATGTGAGAAAAAAATATCTATACCATCAAAGTTACTAAAAAGTTTAGTCATATCCCTCCCCATTAAATTACAGGCATTTTCCGAAATCTGTTTGCACATCACCAAACGAGGTCATTTGCCATGGTATTCCTGATCAACGTGTCTTAGTTGACGGAGATATTCTCAATATCGATGTGACGCTTTACTATGAGGGATACCATGGTGATCTGAATGAAACTTACTACATAGGGGATAAAGCCAGAGCAGATCCAGATTCGGTTCGTGTTGTTGAAACGTCTCGTGAATGTCTTAACCGAGCTATCGCGCTAGTCAAACCCGGAGTTCTTTTTCGAGAGTTTGGTAACGTTATCGAAAAACATGCCAAATCTCAATCGTGCAGTGTAGTTAAAACTTACTGCGGACATGGAATTAATACTCTTTTCCACTGTTCACCGAATATTCCACATTATGCGAAGAATAAAGCTGTTGGGTCAGCAAAGGAAGGAGTGTGCTTTACAATAGAGCCAATGATTGCTTTAGGCACACACAGAGATAAGACCTGGCCAGATAATTGGACTAGTGTCACTCAAGATGGAAAGAGAACAGCCCAATTCGGTTTGTGTCGTCTAAGCTATACCCTTAATTATATGAAATGAGCTAATAATCGCATAGAACATACACTGTTAGTAACTAAGGACGGGGTCGAGGTACTGACAGCGCGGCTTCCAAATTCTCCAGGCGGTCCCATATCTACCTATAATGATAGAATCGATGAAGTGGTAAAGTAATTAAACAAATTAAATCGAATAAAATAAGTATAATTTTCAATTTCAAGGCTTAAGATTGTAGGTAATTCGAGGATGTAAATTCTGTTGTGCACATCTAAAACTTACCAAAAAAAACCGTTGCAGGACTTTGAAAAAATCGATAAACAATGCAGAATGTTCGTCAGCACACAATATGACTCTTTTCTTTTAGTTTCAGCTACTTATTAACCATAACAATAGAACATGACATTTAGATTACAGATACTCTCAACCCCACTCATTCGAGATTACTAAACGAGGGACAGCAAGTAGAATATTACAGGCACTCCACCAATAGGACTCTTTCTCGAGCAGCTAACTCTAAATTACAAATCATCAATTTAACAAGGATCAAAGCAAGTAAAGCCGCATATATTGTGTTCAGTTTTTTAATATCTTTGGGATTAGAGATTGAGGTATAATTATTACTTGAGTAAGAATAAGGGAGTTGTAGATCTATTCCATAGTAATTATAAAGGGAACCGACAAAAACCCGTAAAACCTCATACTCTCAACGTTATATGGCCCTATGTCATATGAATATTCGTAGTAACTATAGAAAACCCGAAAGGCGTGGGGGAATTATGGAATCGAGCTGAGAAAGAATGGTCTCTGATATCTGCAAATACCCACCAAACACTTATAGCATCTGTGCAGAGGCGAATTAAGGCTGTCAAAGCTGCAAAGTGTGGTAACACTAGGTATTAAATTGCGGCCAAATGAGTATCCACATAATTAGTCATCTTCTTGCAGCGATTTTGTAAATAGTAAAAGCTTCAACGAACCCAACCTCTGAAAATATGTATAGTAAATACTAATTTACTTTTATTCTAATTTACAATAAATTCCATGATTTTATTCAGTTGCTAAACGTTGGAGAGTAGAGATTCGGCAATTATGTGGTCACTTATTTTGCATAGTGTATGTGTAAGGACTTTTATTGGCTGGGTGATCATACATAAACTATAATTGTTAATTGTTTTATAGTATAAATTATAAGAAATTAGCTAATTATAACTCTTGCACTCCAAACGCGGCATAGCGTGTCAACTTTTCAATAATGGAACAGACTGTCATCTCTTGACGCGCTTCAAAATGTTTTTATATCAAAGTATGACTTGGATTATCTTTTCGAAGATGCCTTTTTAATCGATTTTTTGTTCCTCCACGGAATTTTATGGGTCACGCCGTCTCAAAAATCTTGTCAGGACGCTGAGCTTGTTCTCCGTTTACTTTCTTTAGATACCATTGATCGTCCTTAAAATATAGCTAAACTCGGTCACTCTCCAATTAGCACGCCCTATTTTGGACCTACAATTAGACAAATAAACTGAAGATTTTATTACGGAAAGACGCTAAATTTGCAGAAAACTGACAGCTTATATGTTACGAACAGCTTCTCAAATTTCCAATCTTCATCTTTATTTAATACATCATTGACGCTGATAATTATACATTCTATCGAGAGAGACTAAAGGTAAGAAGACCCTAATGTTTAAGGTTGTAATTTAACGTTGAATTACAAAAGTTATATGCATTATTTATAGTTCTTCCTCCACATCAGTGTAGTAATCGAATTCTTTCGGACAGGTAGCTTCCTCTCCATCTTCATCATCCTCATCCACAGCAGTCAATACTGCTGCTGCAGCTATTGCACCAGAGTTCGCTACGTTAGTATCAAATTGATTTTGATTTAACCTATGTTCTACTTCAGCAAGTTGTTGAGTAGCGTACTCAGTCTGAGAAGTAGATAGATTTCTATCACCATCTGGACGTACTGACATTGACACATCTTGTACGTCATCTGCAATTGATAAGTTTGTGTTCTTCTCGACTATTTTTTTCTTTAGCTTCTCTTCAATTAGCGACTTCTCTTCATTTGGTCGGGTATCAATTAATAGAACAACACCACCAGTGGGTTTCTTAACAGGCCTATAACGACCAGCGGGAAAGCTTATATATTTGAGTTGAGTAGGAAGTACGCGAGACATATTCTCGATCTCATATCCTACTTTTTCTCTTTCGACTTTCTTTTTAATTGTCTCTGTGTGAGCTATTTCTTTCTCACCATCTATCTTTTTCTCAACGACCTTCTCATTTTTTTCTTTCTGTTGATCATCTAAATCCATCTTATCATCATCAGGTGGAGCAATTGTTCTCGGAGTAAGTGGTGCCTGGTCAATATCCATACTTTCTCGTCGTTGGGCACGTTCTTTCTTTTGAGCCCTTCGCTTTGCCTGAGCTGTTGTGGATAAAACAGCTGTTGCAATTAGAGTAGGAGCTTCATTAGCTTTTACTTCTTGCTCAAGTGGGTAATCAAATAAACTTGTTCGAGTCGCACAATGGAATTTAACATTTGGGATATCTAGGTCATGATCTAGACAAATAATTGATGTAGGTATAAAAGATAAGGACAAAAAGTGTGCGAATGGAAACCAATACCAATATTGAATAAAGACAGCCATTCCAACAATACCTGCCATATTTAGATTACCAGTTTGTGTCTGTAGTCCTAAGGTGCAATTTCGACCTCCCGCGTCAATTATTCCTAGTGCCAACGCACTACCAAATTTGGTCATAGCATCTTCATGCCGATCTCCAACAATTCTCTTGAACGTTTTTCGAATAGATGCAACTTTGGAATTCATTGCTTCATTTTGTTGAACCATTATCATTGCGAGGGAAATGAGAGCCCCTTGTCGTACAAAATCAGTTGGATCTTTAATCATTGGTTCAAGTAAATCAATGGCATCATCTAAGCCCGTTCCTGCACATGAGATACCAAGAGCCATTGCCGCACCATATCTGACATGGGGATTGTAGGATTCGGATAAAAGTTCAACCATACGAGGAACACTTCCAGGCTTTCGAAATAAGATGAAACCTAGGCTCATGACCGCAATTCTTCGGACATCATCGTTTACATCACTAACAGCTACGTGAAGAAGCTTTCTGATTGCTTTGTTGCTTCCAGTACCACAATAAGCCATAGCAACAGTCATAATTCCTCCATATCGCAATGTTGGATCAGGTTCTTTGAGTAATCCTTCAATTAATTCATCGGCACTTTCTTGACAGCCATACATTATCAAAGACATTCCAACAGCAAGGCCTCTTACTGTTTTTTCATGTTGAGTGTCATGAGCGTAGGTGATCATTTCTTCAAGAGCTTTGATGTTACAAGTCCCCAACATAATCAAGCCCATTGCAAGGCCAACAGCCTCTCCATTTAGTGCTGAGTCTGTAAATATAACTTCTCTCAAGTCAAGATAGATTTCTTCTGACCCAGTTGCCATGCCAGCGATCCCTAAGCCTAAGGCACCACCATGTTGGATAATCTCTTCCTGTGCATTTTTAAATTGATCTTTCAAGTAATCTAAAGCTCCTGCACCATGATTGGCATAAATTAAACCGTAAGCATAGAGTGCACCGCCTTGACTAAAGATTGAGCCCCCTAATGTAGTAGGCCTAGGGAGGTAGGGTTCAAGCAGTTTTCGACATTGTGAAAGGTTTCCTCGATGAATAACACCCAAAGCTGCGGTTGCCGAAAACTTAGACCAATTGACAGCTTTTCCTAACCATTCCAGATTTTCTCTGAAAAATTTATCGTTTGTTGTACCTTGATTCATGAAAGCATTACAAAACGTGACTGCAGTGTGAAATATTGAGTTGCGACCCTCTAAGCTATCCCGCACATAATTGAGAATTCTTAAATCAGTATGGTTTTTTCGATAAAGAAATTCTAGATTCAATCTAATAATCTCGCTTCCATTAAGGATTCTCCGTATTCGTCCAAATATTTCAAATTGCTTGTCTGAGTATTTCACATCATCTACTGAAGGAGTCGAATCGCTCAGAAGCCTATCAGACTCGGTTGCTATGATAATGTTAGCACAACTTACAAACCACCGAATCTGACTAACCATCGTTATCCTCAGGAATTGAAGCTTGTTCATTGGAAGGGATTTCCCGTATGACTCTAGCAAGAAATTCTTGAGTCCCATTATCGTATAAGTCAAAAGCTATTTGATATGCGGTTGCAATAGATGTGACATCATCGGTAGCCTAGTTGTAATAAATTAGCTAAGTTATGCTTTGATGGAATATACTTACAATTAGCTTTGTAAGTAATGCTGAGGTTTCCAAATCCTGATCAAGATAGACCGCACACTTAGCGATTGAAAAATAATCAGGAGTAGGTATTTCGTTGAGTAAATCCAAAATTAGCCTTAAGATTTGGGTTCGAAGACCACGCTCCTGTACAATATCCATGCATACTCCAACAACATACTCCATGAGTTCTTCAGTCGGCCCAGGGGTGCCGTCGGTTGTCTTTGATTTCGATACTGACTCATTTTGACTTGCACGCTTCAAAACTTTTCGCAAAATATCTAGATTATGAGCTTCAATTGCAATTCCAACTACTTGTTTGTATCTCCCTTCCTGTAGACAATTCTCAAATAGCCGCTCAATAATCTTTTCGAGGGCAATTCTAGTACTACTATCTAGTACTGGACATGATCCGTCTTTGCTCTTTTTAGTTATTGGATTTTGAGGATCTTTGGTCGATACTCTTGATAGGAGAGACTTTGATGGTACTATTGAATGAGAAAATGGTGCTGTAGGAGACGTGAGGGAAGCTGCCGCATTAGCCTCACTTGCCGTCGATGCGAACGAAGTTGCAAGAGTAGAAAGAGCAGGATCTTTAAGAGTTGCGTATGGTGCCACATGTTGTGCAGCTGAGATAGAAATATATGTATCAATACATTTTGAGACAATAGTCTCTTCAAACTCTCCTTGATTATCAAATTGAAAGAGGTCCCCAGCACCAAGTGCAAATATCATGCTATCATCATATTCTTGTAGATGATAATAGACCTTTGCCAGCACCAACGCAGCGAGTTGTCGTTCAGAGAATTCCTTGTCTTCATATAGGGTCTCACTAGAAAGGTCAGCAGTCCGACCTTCTATCAAGCTAGAGCTATAAAATAATTTTAAGACATACATCTGGCCTATACATCCCGCAACTTCCGTCCAAAAAGCATCTATATCATCGTTTAGTGTTTGTAGAGCAAATACCTTTAACTCTGGCTCCTCATCGGCAAGAAACCCAAGAACTCCAGATGCAGAAACTAGACCAGGCATTACGACAATTAAGGAAAGGTTTTTAAAATGATTAAATGAAAAGTGTATGAGCAGAGTTTATCGCCAGGTGTGATGATTTGCTTGCCATGGACTTGCAACTTGTTGTAAGCTTACTAGCTAATCACGCTAGCTACTTTCGGATATCAAAATGGACGAACTCAACAGGTGTTGAGACAAGAATCAAACTACAAATCAAGTATGCATGTAATTTGTGTCTTCAGTGACATAAAGGTATACTTATTTCTATTTGAAATAAAATTTGTTTATTGCGAAGTTTATGGACCAATTGGCTCCTCAAATGCTTCCTAACAACACAAACTTTTGGCGCTATGTTAGGAGATGGTATGAAGATACAATCGCACGTAACATCATTCTCCCATTTTTCCTATAGTTTAGTATCGCGAACGAAGTCAAAAATGTTGCTACCTACTGTATTATTAATTATATGATTTCCACATAACTATTACCCATTTGCGAAATTCGAAGTTTTAATCCACAAAACCGTCTATATACTGCTCAATTGCCCTTTCCGTTTGCGCCGAGCAGACATATATAACAATAATAAACATCGACCCGGTGAAGATATTTCAGAAGTGACATCAAATGATTTTATCCATAAGTAGGAGGCCGACTTTTTTGTAGCTGGAGAAAGTGTGCGCTTGATCTGATGCTGGAATAGACAGTCGCAAATATGGACCTACGCTCCATTATCAATACAGAGTCTGGTGACAGCTCGTTAGACAAGCAACCAAAGCTTGTCATCTCAGCAAAGGAATTATCTGGTGAAGAATCAAGTGGTCATAACTATCCAATCCGTGCTTCGCTAGATAAAAACATATTTCCAGATTATGGATTACAGCGACCAGACATTCCTCTTGCAGCGACTTACCAGCAAAATCCTCAATATCGACGACGACCATCGTTGCCCATTATAGTGCTTCCTTCTAATGACCTAAGATTGAAAAGTCAAAATAGCTCTACGAACTCTCCAAATCAAGCTCCGCTATCCTCAATCACCGGCCATTTTCCATACTTACATGGTCAGCAGACGCCTGAGAGTCAAGCACAATCATATCAGTATATGGCAGAAGCTCAGAAAAAAGATAATTTTCAACATTCAAATTCCTCACATAAAATTGAAAGTCAATATACATACAATCAAAGTCCGCCACCCCAGTCCCCTATGACAAATACACTGAGCTCCACTCAAGACTCACATTCAGTTTTGTCAAAAACACCTACTAGCCATAGTAATCCGATAAAATTAATAAATGAACAACATCAAAAATTACAATTTGAGAAAAGAAACCGGAGCATTAGTTCAAGTCCAGAGGCTCTGCCGTCAATCCTACAAAAGCAAGAGCCATCTTCAGATTCAGAGAGAGAAAAAATGAATATTTCGACTTCTAAGATGGATATAGCTATAACTAGCCCAATGCAAGACCTCGTACCCAATAAAACTTCAAATAAGAAGCCAGACTTAAAAAAAACTAGCTCGCAGGTTCATCAAGAGACACATCCACCATTAATTTCAGCGCAACTCACAAAGAAAAGAATCCGCTACTCTGAGCCTCCAATTTGGGCTCGAAGTGTAAAGACCCATGGTTATGTAATTATAGCTCATCAAAATTCTGCCCAGTTCAAAGAAAAACATTCAGGAGTTGAAGAAACCTCAGCTCAAGCACAGCTTCGAGCTAAACCTAGTGATAATATGACTATGCTTACGCATAATAAGGCCACTACAATCGATTCTCATCCCTCTGCTATACTTGGCAGCTGGGAAGAAAGTATTACTGGAAAGAAGCCAGTAGAACATATGACTAAGGTAGTCGCAGACTTTCTCTATCTTCATGTTGTCTCACGAAGTGACCTTGGAGAGCTTTCAGCAAAAGGAGTACAGATTGAGATAGAAGCGAAACTTGGTGAACTTATTGACAAGGATACTAATCAGCGATTTTTTCTGCCGGTCAGGTCTGAGTGTATTTTGGCTGATAATTTACGGGTTGGATTTAAAAGTAGTATGACCGAAGTATGATTTGACGCTAATATAACTATAAATATTTTTTTACTAATAAAATTGTAGAAACAACACCAGAGATTGAACGAATTTCTCAATGAAATGGTAACAAATACTCATCAAAATAATCCTAATGCAAAGTCAAGGGTTAGAATAGATTATCTGCATCGTCGGGAAGTTGATAAATTCTATGACATTCCCAGAGCAATGTATGCAGCTCTCCCAGCTGCAGTTAGAGAACAGATTCCTTCGCATCATCCCGCCAAACTTAGAGTAACATATGATCAAAAATCTAAAAAAGTCTTGGCAAAAATCATTAAAGCCCGTGTTATTAGTCTAGATATTCATAGTGGTCTTTTTGGTACTCTTGATTGTCGAATTAGTGTTAACATAGAAATGCCTTTTAACAATGAATTTGATGAATTAATAGCTTCTGGGGATATCTCAAATCAAAGTCCTGACCGAAATAAAGACCGCTTAAGTTACACCCAATCATATTATCAGATTGACCTGACGCAAGTAACACAAAATATATCAACGAATGTAAGTTTTCAAGAGTGAAAGTCGAGAATAAAGTTAATGGCTGATCTTCTCTCAGAATGAGCTTCGCACGGAAAAAGAGCACGAGTTAGAAATTGAAATTTCAACAAGCGCCGTCATGGATCAAGGTCGGCGGGCTGCCCGTGGCGAATTAAATGAGTTTGTTCCTCTCGTAGAAGGCCTCCTAAATAACGTGCGTGTACTCTCTAGATTTGTCAATGAGATGAAGTGATGATTTGCTGCCGTTTTGCTCAAATTTAATCTGGATAAGTGCAGTGAAGTTTTCTGGAACCAAATGGCGTTAAGGTGTGGCTATTTCGATACATTTTGACAAATTTCTGTAATTAAATAGAGGGTCTTTGATAACTCAACTACGTTATCAAATTTATAGTATAGTATACGATAATTTGGTTTGTACAATACATGTGTATCGTTAAGTAATTGAATCGTCACATCTTGCTAAATCTTTCTTTATAGTTAGTGTTAGTTAGCGGTTAGCGCTATAGATATTTTAGCGAGGTCTCAAAAGTAAGACAGCTAGCTCCCTTGGACATCTTATTCAATCTTCGGTCAATTTATCCATTTATAAAAACAAAGTCTTGATTCGTAACATATAAATCACTCATAAAAGCCACTACTATCACGTGTAAGTATAAATAATCAAAAAGCATTAGCAATTAATTTTGTCAAATATGACCGATTCTCCAGTAGGTCAATTTTGTAACTTTTAAGCACCAGGACCCATTCCCTAAGTTACTCAATTATGCTAGTTCGTTATGTAGAGAAGAATTCGGTAGTAGTGGTCAAATCATTTATTTTATTTATTTAGGTTAGGGACCTACTAGGCTGAAGCCCTATATCTAATATCATCAAGGACCTGTGGAGCTGGCAGGGGGTATGTGAATCAACATGCCATAATTGGTGAAATCATAATTACAACAAATACCACTTTAATATCATAAATCATCTCATTAGTCATCGTAACTGATATGAAACTTCATTTATTTGTGACCTAAGACAAGAAATGAAAGTAAATGCAGATTATTGGGACAGAAACAGAGCGCCTTTGCATAATTTACATTGCGTCTTGTTTCCCCCCAGGTTCCATTGCCAAGAAAAAGATAGATAGTGGCTTCAAAATGGATTATCAGATTATGTGACGGCTTGTTAGCCAATAGGTATCCTGTAGCCTACGATGGTCATCGCAGGCATCCTGGCATAATTAATGAAATCATGGATAATCCTGTTAATACTAATTGCATAATCCTTCTCTTGAACTAAGCGAGCTGGCCGTTGTTTGAAACAACTAGAATATTCTAGATATCAACGGCGACGTACTATTCTTACTCTAATGTACATTAAGATGGAGAGTCAACAGACGAGGTGAATATTCTAGAAACTATTGGGTAAATATATAAACAGTTCATAGATCAATTGTAGATAGGCAGAGAAATTATAAACTACCTTTTACTATCTGAATGCTCAAGCTTCATTATTAAAACCGTGACAGATTACATCCAAATCTGTTGAATATATGAATGTCTTAATAAAGCAATCTTTTGACGATACCGACGAGACTGCCACTGCCCAAAGAGAGCTAAATATGTGCCACCAAAAGAACCAACCAAATGCTCTTTTCCTCCATAATTGGCTAGCATCGGTCGAAATATCATGATTCAATGAAAGCACCTTCGCACCTTCGTCCCACAAAACTAAGGTATAATGAAAGGGGAAATCTAACGGGACTCACATCCAGCCAAACAACGGCTAAAATTATGGTAACACTCTTTAGAGAAGAGTCAACACAAACAGCACTGAGGTTTGACCCACACATCCAGGACGTGGCGGCTAATCAACGATGGATTAGTCTGAAGGCTCATGGAGTAGAGCAAGGATGATATTATCCAGCTGAAGGACTAAATCAAATTAAAGAAGAAGTGGCTGCCGGTCCATCAGCAATTGAGCTACCTTTTACACCAAGGTGGGCCACTTCACCTGAACGATTGATTGAAATGGCTAGAAATGGTGTTAAAAAACATTTTACTATTAGATTCACAGTCCGAACATTAGCTGAGGCGGATCGAGTCATAAAACAAGGATTGCACTTTGGAGGACGTTTTCACAAAGTAGAAAGGTTTATACATATTGGACCAGATACCATATGCTGCACTTGCTGTCACTGGGAACACACCACTTATGGCTACCCCACACCAGATAGAGTTCGCTGCGCAATTTGTGCGGAGTCGCACTTGACAGAGCACCATAAGTGCCCAATATCAAAGTGTAAGACAGGAACCGGTAAATTTTACTCAAAACACGGCACGTAAAAATGCGCCAACTGTGGAGGGAGTCACACGGCACGCTCTCCCAGTTGCCCAGATCAAAGACAAGCAATTGCTATAGTGAGAATAGTGAGAATAGTGAGAATAGTGAGAATAGTGAGAATAGTGAGAATAGTGAGAATAGTGAGAATAGTGAGAATAGTGAGAATAGTGAGAATAGTGAGAATAGTGAGAATAGTGAGAATAGTGAGAATAGTGAGAATAGTGAGAATAGTGAGAATAGTGAGAATAGTGAGAATAGTGAGAATAGTGAGAATAGTGAGAATAGTGAGAATAGTGAGAATAGTGAGAATAGTGAGAATAGTGAGAATAGTGAGAATAGTGAGAATAGTGAGAATAGTGAGAATGGTGAGATGGATATTGAAGAAGAAACTCAGGAAAAAACACAGGAAGATTTGGAAACCGAAAGAAATGTTGATCCATTCGAATCAAGTCAAGATGATTAGGAACAAACTAGCAGCCTTAATTTATGCGAGTGATACAACTAAGTTGTCAAAATAACTACGTCGTGTGTCGATAGTGGAGACACGATCAGACCTAGTTGACCACCCCTTCATTCAGGTAATAGATATATGGGAATTGGACTTGAGTGGCAATAAAAGAAGGAAGACAAGGATTATAAACGTTTATGATAACTGGGTTGGAGATGGATATCAATGGAAAGGATACAAGGATGAGAAGAGACGAGCAATTAAGGACATTTCTTGGGACAAGATAAATGAAAAACGCACTCTACTGGTAGGTGACTTCAACGCACACAGTCCATATTGGAACTCACTGTGCCGTAATCGAATCCGGTAAGACCAGTTAGAAAGTATAATTGACCGGCATGAACTGCTAGTTAATAATGAAATGACTACAGCCACTAGACCGAAGCAGACATCTGGATGCTCTATCATCGATCTAACAATGTCAACGCCCGACATAAGATACTTACCAGCGTGGAAAATTGATCCGGAATACACTATTCCCTCCGACCACGAACTGATAACTTTCGACCTAGAAAATCTGAATAATCAAGCAAAGCAAACCCACTTTGCAGTTATTATTATAGAGCGGTTCACAAAAAGTTTTTTAAAGCTAAGATTATAGGCTGAGTCACATCACTGATGTTGGGAGTGTGTTTTTCTTTGAGCCAAATGATCAGCTGCTTGCGCGTAAACTGAAGATTTATCACTTTTCTTCTCGCAGAGCTCTCTTCTTATTTTTTTTTATTACCTTCACCTGAGATGTCATTTTGAATAGTAGCGTACGTAACTAGCGGTACAGTGTAAGTTTAAAGAGAGATCTTTAGGCGAAGAAGCTAAACTTTATGTACTTTTCGATGAGTTTGAGAGGAACTTTAGGGTGAGGAAGCGCATCTAGTCTTTTCTCACATTCCACCGATAGTGAGTATTCAATCCAATACTTTTTTTTATTGATATATTGTATTAGCTGCAGACAACTTGGAGCATCTTTTATATTTATGTGATTTTCACATTGAACGACCTGAAAAGATTAACAATGGTGTACGATCCAGAATAATCCTCAATTGTGACAGTGCTGTTAGACTTTTAAATATTATTATTAATGTCTAATTATAGAATTAGGTTGTAATGCTGTGTTTACATTATCACGTGACATAATGTTGTTGTTCTAATTGCTTATGTAATACTATTTTGTATTTGTAAATAAAACGGGCCTCGACAGAGATAGGAACGGGGAGAGAAAAAGAATATTAAGAATATTGATAGTAACTATCTTAAATTACCATCGGGTTATTCCGACAGTTAAGATTCAAATTAGAGAAGATTCTCTTTTAGAACTAAGAACTAAAGATGTTTTATCTTTCTCTATCAGTTTTACAAAATATATATACGTTGTTACTGACGTCACTATGACGTAATTCTATTATGCATGTTAAACGTGAAATATACCTACTTCATTTGACAAGTGCTGGAGAAGTAGCACCCGAAAAAAATACAAAATTCAGCTCACAGGACCGCAAGCATCAAAAAGCTACCCGGAAAACAGGTTGTCAGTTCTATATTATAGTTGTTGAACGTGTGGATAAAGAATGGGAGTTTAGACATAAGCATGGTATGGAATATAGCGTACACAACCACAAGCACCCACCAAGCCACTCAATTTACTCCCATACCGAAAGCTTTCACCAGCATAAATTAATCGAGTTAGATAATTACATAGAGTAGGTAATATTGTATTTCATAGAGAAAGGAATTATTAAATCACTGGGAGTCAAGCCCGCTCAAGCAATCACATACCTACGCTAGATCTACAATACCCCGTTTCAGCCGTGCAATATAGGTAATCTCTCGAGAGGTAGCTCTTAATTTACCATTAATTTAAAATTTCCGCCCCAACTTGGAACTTCAAACACCAATTCTTCCACTATCGTAGGTCAGCCCTTTAATTTAAACTTTCCGTTCCAAATAGAAATTTCAAACACCAAATCTTCCGCTATGGTAGAAATTAAATTTTCCACATGGGCATTGATTAGCAAATACTACGAGAAAAGCGCTGCTTATCACATTCATCGTCTTTGGTGCCCAACATCATAATCTATCCATTTTATATTCTTAATTTAAAATCCATAAGAATATCAAGGCACCAAATCTATACTACGAAGAATCTTTCCAGCGAAAGAAGAACAGCTTAGGAGTAGTGACGGGATATTAAAGTTAGGGTGGATTTTCAATGTATATCATCCATCATAATTTGAAGGCTTTTAACTCCCGCTTCTCCATCTTCTTTCTCCCTAAAAATTTGACATTACGATACAGAAATGAATGCGATAATTTTCTGGCATTCTTGCAATGAGAATCAACCAATATTGGCTAGTATGAAGATTTTGTTATGGATTTTATTGATTAGTACTCTCACAGAAGGTTTAATTTTTTATATAATTCCAGTTGTATCCAATTGGATAGAAATTAAATTTCAATTCTGACCCTCCCTAATAAAGGCTCCCACAGTGGACATATAAAGTGACCAACCACACCCCTGATGATAGTCTGAGTGCACTTACAGGGATAAACTATTGTATGGAGTTGTTGTTTGTTACACTAACTCTGGCAGGACAGATGCGCTCTGTGGTTTCGATTGCATTCACGTCTTCCTGACATCATCTACAGGACGAGACAACCGTTTTCTTCAGCAATGGAAAAGCCCAGAGTTAACGCAGAGTTTCGAATGAAAGCGAGATTATTGGGTTGGGTCTAGACAACCCAAAGAACATTATATGCATTACAGGAGTCTTGAAGGAAAAGGATGTGCAGGTGGAACGACGTCGAGTTTTGAGAATGACCTAAAGACCTCTCTATACTGTAGCAGGGCATACGGAATACGCGAGCAAGGGCTTGGCAATGAATAAGCACTAGTGCATGTCTAGGTACTATTATTAGATCTCATCGAGTATTCACTACAGGGTAACAGCCATAAATATTGTTAAGTCGCATTAGTGCATGGAGCTAACATGAGTTTCTATGAAACTCTTTACTTAATCCAGCTGTAATCAACCCTACCTGCGTCTTTGTCCGTGAAACGCTTTACCAGATTCGGAGATGAAGACCATCGAAAATGCTTTTTTATAGGGCTAAATTTCTTGGCGTCAAAATTATGTTAAACTCTATTAGAGTTGCTGTTTACTACTAGACTAGGTGACACAGGAATCTAAAGGACGTGACAAGAGCTAGAATTTAGGACTAATATCAGTATCTAGTAGGCCCACCGTTTGCGTCGATTACTGCCTGGCATCTATCACGCATACTGGTGATCAATCCTCTAAGTTTCTCCAGCCCGATAGAGGCCAAAGCTTCTTAATAGTTTTATCGAGTCTAGCTTGAGATATCTGCCTACCCACCTTTATTTCCGGATATGTCATTGTATATAATCCTTCATTGTATTCCACAAGGACTCTATCGGATTCATGTAGGGGGAGTAAAGAGGCCAAAAAATGGGATCTATTCCTGCTGCCTGCAACGCTTCCATTGTGTTCCGAGCAGCATGACAAGAGCACCATCTTGCATCAACAACATGGAGGGGGTTTCTCTCTCTATGGATAATATGAGAGGGAAAATGTGTTCACAATATGACCCCGAGGTTATATGACCCCACCTCTTATCCCAAGCTTGGAAGGGGCCTTTTTGTGACCCGATGAAGGATCCCCAAAACATCCAGTCGTTCCTTCGCGCGAATCTTGACGAAACACAGTGTTCGCTAAATTGCTCCCCGAGCTAATTTTTTATTAGTACAGAGTATTAGAAAACCTTGTAATGAGATAACTTACCTTTCTCGTTGGAAAAGCACATGTGTGTTGACCACTCGTGGTCTAGGATTCATCGTTCCAGAGAACCTGACTCCATTGCTCGACTGTCAAATGTAGATGATTTTCAGCAAAAAGTAACCGCTTCTGCTTGTTTACTTCGGTGATCGGAGGCTTGAACTGAGAGATACAACGTTTGTATCCTCTGTGCTGCAGAGCTCTCCTAATTACACTTTCACCAATTTTCAAGTGAGAAAATGTAAACATTGATAGTTCAATGTAGGTCATAAAACTTCCATCTCATGAGCTACAAAAAAAGTGCTCTAGTTCATCAATTTGACAAATACTCAATATCGGTGGACGGCCGGGTCTTTGGGGATCTGAGACATCAGACCTTTTAATTGCATGTTGAGTTTGTCTATGAGAGATTCCTAATTGATTAGCGATTGATACAATTGAGAGTCCATATCTCCAAAGTGTATGATCAGCGACCCGCTGGTCTCTCGAGAGATGTGGCCAGCGAGGTCTGGTGGTTCAAGAAGTCAGAGATTCCATAGTTATATCTTGAATATATTTTTATTTTGTGGGATTGGATATAATTCTTCTTGACCTTGAGCATTGCGGATGCTCAAATTTGTGATATGAATGAAATGATATTTTGTTATCATTAGAGAAATAACTTAACAAAAGATGTAGTACCTTTGAAAGATGGAAAAATTGAACTTCGTCACTAACCTATTTCCTAAAGATGGGAGAGCAGATCTGGGTAGCCCCCTGTAATTTGGGGATTCAGTGTTTAACAATTTTTACCCATGCCACCCTGTACTTGTAGATAAAAATAAATCACAGGACAGGGAGGGCTGGCCCTGCTGATCAGTAGCTCCGCCCAGTATTATTCGCAACCCCATAATCTGGAAGCGAGTGATTTACATTTAAGTATACACTACACCAAATAGGACTAGACTATTTACATATCCGGGCTTTTGTGAACTCCCCAAAATAAACTATTTTCCTATGTGTCTAGCGCCATGTTGCCTCTTTATGCGATCGTGGTGAAGCGTGATGATGACTATTGCTGAGAAATAAAGTTTGCTACGTCTGAAAATGGCCTAGCACGCACAGCGAGGCTTGCCATGCCTTGTTGAGCGATGAAGCCATAGATACTCCTCGCCTAGCAATCAAAAGCCTGTTGCTAATGCTTCTGAACCCATTTAACTATAGCTCTTTTGAGCGCGTCTGCGAAGATAGCTAAGTATTGCTTCGAATTTCTAAGCGGCCGTGGACGGTCTTGCATTAAAAAAAGGTCCTACATACCTATAAGGAGCCTCCTTTTGATCCTCTACTCTTTCTAAAAAATGACAATGAAATTTGGGCGACATATGAGTGTATTTCTACGTGTGCTTGCAAAAGTGTAGAATACTGTGATGAAAAACTAAGGTAGGGCGTGGCACGGACAGTTTGTTCGTTATTTTCAATTCCCTGAAGTTCTGAAATTATATTACCCATATCCTTACAGTATTATAATAATCTGATGTTATGGGTTAGCAACCTAATGCTCGGGAATCGGTATCCAAGACACCAGAGGCATTTGAATATTGAGCAAAGTATTGGACGAATTACAACCTATGAGACGGAATCAAAATTTATTCACGTGGCTACACTTTGTGATACACGTCTGAATCAACCAAAGATTACTTTTTATTTAGCTTTTGAAATATATGCTCAATATTCTCTCTGTATTTTATGTGTTAAAAAGCTAAGAATTTTAGATGCGTCCCTTGCCTTGTACCCTAAGCATCAAAAGTTATTGCTTGCCTGACTCAATTTGGTCGTTTTTCGTCATCAGAGTATGAATTTGGCTAGGCTTCAAATTATTAGATCATCTGAAGTTCCTAGATGTGATCCAAAATTGATCGTAGTTCTTGCAATCAGTCAGCGATCTGAAACAATACCGACTCGCAATGCTTCTCGTCTACATCTATTTTCTGACCCTTGAAATCTAACTTGTCCAAAGAATGATGCAAAGGTTGATTTGATGTTTGCTCTTCAATCTTTTACATTTAGTGTCAATAGAGTCACAGGCGTCTTATGAATTCATAGGAAGAAAAGCGAGGGCTCAATTTTATTACTACTTCTCAAAGATCTCAAGTATTAAGTTAGAATCTGTACCTGAGTCAACCTTCATACTAAGCGAGAAGTTGAAATTGATCTTACCCAAGGGTGAAAATGATATTACTCTGCGGCAAGATAAAACATCTTGGAAAAACAAGATCCCATACTGCGACATTGAGCAAGGAGACGCCCATGCCCGAATTTCTTTTTTTAATAATAAAAGTATCCGTAAAGTTTTATATATATATATATCTATATTCTTCTTCATTGATTTCAAACTATTTGCATTCTTTCTTATTCTCTGCTGCAATGTTCGTTGACGAAATTACTCAAAGTTAAGGATTTACTATCGCTTCAATCTCATTCGTTTGCGAAAAAAGAATTTCATCCTTTATACAAATCATTCTTTATAAAGTCCTGTCGCTAAATTTTCAAATTATTTCTATATCCTTAGAAGAGTTTTTTTTGTTTTTATCTCTACTACCATTAGGTAGGCTCTTCACCAAGAATGAGACTTCACTCGGTGGTTATCGCTGCATCGATAACCGCACAAGTTCTTGGTTATCCTGCCAATTTAGCAAAACGAGTTACAATTTCCTCAGTAGGAGATGTTGCCGGTTCCGAAGTTACGTCAGGTGGTAAAGAAGTCGGTGGAACAAGTTTAGATGCTTTAACGACTGCCCAAACTGAAGGTATTGCGTCAGGTGAGTAGCAATTTTTATCTTACAGTAATGTTACTAAATAGTTTAAATTAGTGGGAACTTCAAGTAGAAAGGGCTCAACAGGTATTCAGACCATCTCAAATGAAAACCTAGGAGCAGCGTCAGCAGGAGAAAACAAAGGAATAAAGTTTGGTGCTGGTGCAAACGGTGACGGTAAAAAAAACATTGGAAGCCAAGGGCCTGCTGAAGCGGTCGCTGCGGCAGAAGCACTTGGAGATGAAATTGAAAATTCACTGAGTAAGGGGAAAGTATCTGCCCTTGGCTCATCTTCGGAAAATAAACCCAAAGGTTCTTCAGCTGAAGATAAAAATTCAGCTGGCACCACAGAAGGAGGAAGTCAGAGCATTCAAGAGGTAAATATAGGTGGTAAAAAAGGAGTTCTTGTTGGGGGTGGTCAGGAAGCAAATGCTTTCGCTAACATCTTGGGAGCCAACTTTGAATCCTCAAAAGATAAATCCTCAGAAGGAAAAAAAGGTAAGAATTTTGGGGAAGTGAAGGCAGAAGCAAAGGCAGAAGCAAAGGCAGAGGCAGAAGCAGAAGCAGAGTCAGAGGCAGAGGTGAAAGCGGAAGCGGAAGCGGAAGACGATGAAAATGAAAAAAAGTCTTCAAAAACCGAGGCAAAAGAAAAAGGAAGCACTGTGAAGGCAGAAGATGCTAATGTAGGTCTCGTTGTTAATGGCAAAGAAACTCCAATAGATCCTAGTGCTGTTAATAGCCTTTCTGATATCGGTAAAGAAATTAACGGTGCAACGGGGAAATCTGATAAAAATTCTGGTGCCCTCCAGAATGAACAGAAAGGTTCGAATCTAGAAGCTGATGACGAGAAAGTAAATACATCAGAAACTAAGGATAAGGAATCTAAATCAGGTAAAATATCTTCGGGTACTAGGTTTGGAGTTAATATCAATGGAAAGGAGTATTCTCTAGGTGGCAAAATTGGGTTTGACTTCAAAAAAGAAAAGACTGAGGCAAAAACAGAATCGAAGGCAGGAGGAAAAGTCTTTCAAGACGTTGGTGAAGAAAAGGAAAAGGGAAACTCACAAGCCCAAGGACAGGGTGAAGAAAAGGAAAAGGGAAACTCACAAGCCCAAGGACAGGGTGAAGAAAAGGAAAAGGGAAACTCACAAGCCCAAGGACAAGGTGAAAAAGAAGCAAACCCTAATGGTAGACTTGAAATTTCCCAAGGCCAGTCTGGAGCAAGAGCTCAAGCAAAAGGATCCGGAGTAGCTAAAAACCCTGAAGAAGATGCCTTGAATCTTTCAGAGAGCGTTCAGGCTCAAGCCACATCTGCAGGAGACAAAGCCTTAGCTGAAGGGGATAAAATTTTAGCTATAGGGGACCAAGCGTTAGCCCTTTCAGAAAACGTTCAGGCTGAATCTACGTCTAAGGGAGAGAATGCCCAAGCCCAAGTTCAAGGTACTGGAAAATCCACACAAGGAACAAGAGAGACCCTTCAAGCTACAGCCCAAGGTAGAGGTGCAGGGGGTAATTTTCAAGCTAAAGCTCAAGCTTTGAATGTGGAAGGAAATCCTCAGTCTGGGGGTCAAGAAAATGATGACTCATTAAATGCAATAGCAGAGGCTTCTGGAGGATCAGATGAGGAAGGAACTATTAAGACTATGAAAGGGTCTGATGATAATAATAATGATGGTAAGCCTGAAGAAGTGAAAGCATCTGAAGCTCAAGAGGAAGCAGTGCCTAGTCTACCAAGCATAGCTAGTAATGGACAAGGAAAATGCAGAGCAAAACTACCAACCCAGGCAGGAAGTTCTGAAGAGAAAGTAGAAGACGGTGGAAAGGAAGCCGCGGCTACTGAAGAAGAAAAAGAAACAACCGAGACTGAAGTGAAAGGGCAGAAATCAGGAATGGCTGAGGGTGACGACAAAAAAGCAGCCAATGCCGAAGAGAAAGAAAAGAAACCAGGAATGGCTGAGCAAGATAACAAAAATGCAGCTAATACTGAAGAGAAAGAAAAGAAACCAGGAATGATTGAGCAAGATAAGAAAAATGTAGCTAATACTGAAGAGAAAGGAAAGAAATCAGGAGAGGCTGAGGACGACAACAAAAAAGGAGCTAATACTGAAGAGAAAGAAAAGAAACCAGGAATGATTGAGCAAGATAACAAAAATGTAGCTAATACTGAAGAGAAAGGAAAGAAATCAGGAGAGACTGAGGACGACAACAAAAAAGGAGCTAATACTGAAGAGAAAAACAATGAAGCAGCAAAGGGTGAAAAGAACGATCAAGAAGTTGCAAATCTTGAAGAAGAAGACTGCAGACAGTTATTAGCAGCGGAGTTGAACGGTACTTCAAAGCTTGAGGACGGACCAAAGGGTAAACCAGGTCGAGGTGGTCCTCAAGGTCCAGGTGGTCCTCAAGGTCCAGGTGGTCCAGGTGGTCCAAAAGGCCCAGGTGGTCCAAAAGCCCAAGGAGAACCTAAGCCTACAGAGGCTCAAAATATAGGAGATAAACCACCATCTGGAGAGAACAAGCCACTAGCACTTCAAGCATCTCAAGGAGGTCAAGCAGGTCAAGCAGGTCAAGCAAAACAGGCAGAAAAGCAGGCATCACAGGCTGGAAATGAATCAGAGGCTGGAAAAGAATCACAAGCAAACAGTAAGACCGAGAATTGAAAAGGAACATCTCTTAACTTCAATATGAAAATCAAAAATGATTTCGTCAGTCTCCTTAAAATATCTTTAGCGACCATAGAAATGTGTAATAAATGTGTTTCGCAGCTCAAAATTCCTATCTACAATTTACTTTGTATAGGATGCTGATTTATGGACTCTATGGACCCTGTTCCGATGGAACGGAAATATGTTAAAAAAATTTCAACTTTTAAGCACTTGTACTACTGTAATTCTTAAATACCATTTGTTCCTGCTCTAAAAATTAATAATTAACTCCAATTTTGTTAAATTTGATTGCACTCATGTGACAGTAAATTTTAGTTACCTCTAAACACATACTTAGATTCTTTCATAATGTGGTGTATTGCAGACGACTGGTAGAGGAGACATAGCCTTTGTAGATACACGGAATTTAATTACCCTGTGGTCACGGTAGAAATTGTAGGTGGGTCTAGGTGGGGGCATTTCTCGCTTCAGGGATTATAGCCTGCTAGTGCAGAGCTGGTAAATTATGATAATATTCTAAGCCTGAATCATTAGGCAAAAATATACACAATTAATTTTCCATACAATTTCATAATTTTCGTTGACTTATCCTCATCGTCGCACATTTACTTGTTAATAACTAGAAAATTTCTAACCAATTAAAGTTATCTTTGCGTTAAGTTGGCTACGCATTGCGCCGCGGCAACGTCATAACTTCTACTATCCTGACCCTAAAATGTAACTCGCATATACATATGCATGCGGGCAGGGGTAAGATGTCGATCAAATGTAACACCAGAAAGTTGGTGAGAAATGCAAGAAACCAAATTGGGTATCTTCAAATTCTCGAGGTCACAAGCTACCTGCACCATCACACAACCATATCTTCTCCAGCTTGAATATTCAGTCCAACCTCCAAGTATTTGACATTATTGACGCACAAAGTATTCCAGTATCAAAATCCGATGGCACCACACATCACCAAACATTTACCCCCCCGACCCTACAAATCACGTCTCAAAAACGGCCTCCGTGACGTGCAAGGCAAGCAAGTCCTCAGCACTTAAAGCTCGTCCACCAACTCTTACCATTGAAGCCCAGCGCAAGGCTGCTGCTATTGAAAGGTCGCTAAACGCTGTCCACATGCCTGAAAAAATTATTCTAGACAGTGCCCGAAATGAAGATATCAATATTGTATCCCCAACTACAAAGACAGACACTGTTATGATTGACGACGACTGCCTGTCTCCACCAAATGATCCTTTTGTTCCCTTTGTTGATCAAAAAACATTTGAAGATACAACAGCACAAGTCAAACGTGTTTCCGCTCACCCTAATGCTCTGAGGATGCTAGACTTAGACAGCCCAGTGGATAGCCAAGAATTAGATGATAATATAAGTCTAAAGTACGATGATCCCTCTTCAACAGTAGAGGAGGCTCAACATAGCCCTATACGTACAGCGCTTTTAAATAGCGTCCAGTCTGCAACTACTCGTACTTCCGAAGCGGAGATATTGTTCGGCTCCATCGCCACAACTATTGACCATCAGTGCTCTCACACACGCGTCTCCGGCCTTCCTGCCCGTCAACAGCGAGCCATCCACGCTCTCTGTAAAGATCTAATCGCCGTCGCCTCGACTCACTTCGAAGCTTACATACGTGGCTTACCTGCAAAGCCTTTTGACAACTCAACTAAGTCAACTCCTCATAGACCTACGACCTGCCCTTAACCTTCTACATATGCCACCGCAACAGCACGTGGCGCAATAACATCCGCAATACACGCCTCAAAGATACAAAACATAACTAGTATCCGCGGTAATCACATGAGTTCAGTTAAATCGACTGTGACTCGATCTGATGATCGTCTTTTTATCCGCCTACCCGAGGGAGACAAATTACGATCACTCTCATCATACGCCCTATTAACGCACTTAAAGGCCAGTCTCGGCTCCGATAACCATCTTCTAATTAACGTACAGTCAACCAAGACAGGATTAGCTCTCTGCCCGAAAGCTGGCGAATCGTCCACCCTTCAAGACAAGATNATCGACTGTGACTCGATCTGATGATCGTCTTTTTATCCGCCTACCCGACATAGACAAATTGCGATCACTCTCATCATACGCCCTATTAACGCACTTAAAGGCCAGTCTCGGCTCCGATAACCATCTTCTAATTAACGTACAGTCAACCAAGACAGGATTAGCTCTCTGCCCGAAAGCTGGCGAATCGTCCACCCTTCAAGACAAGATTTCCTCGACAGGTATTTTCCGTAACAGGACTATTGAGAAGGCGACGCCCTGGACTTCTTATCGAATCCAAAATGTCCCCAGAAACTATGGCGCCATCAATGAAAAACTCGAACATGATCTTCTCCCAGTTACTACAACTGCTATGTCTGAAGCACTGACCGCTGCTACTGGAATCAAACCCGCCGCTATAGTACCTTCCCAAGATAATGACAAATACCCTGACACATCATCCACATCCTGGATTGTGCGCTTCCCCAAAGCCCCAGAGCGACTCCCTCGTGTTCTTTACTTATTCGGCTATCGGACTGTCACTAAAGAGCTACCGTGCCGACGAGCTACAGTGCAATGCTCCCGCTGCTGGCTCTAGCATAACAGCAGGTCATGTGCGTCTTCTCCGAGATGTCGACTATGCGGCTCTTCTCAGCACACAGAAACTGGACATACTAACCTTTGTGCG
>QVIK01000556.1:0-34675 GCA_003957845.1 Oidium heveae
TAGATGGAGATGCTATTCGTAATCAACATAACTGGATAGCAGTCGATCAGCGAGACGATAGAGGAAAATCTGACCAATGTACTGTTGAGGCCCCTGAAGTAATTCAAGAGCTTGACTCATCATACTAGTCTAAAATTACGTAGACAATCCAGACTCCTGTAATCAATCCGTCAATAATAAATCCAATTGAAGCGAAAAAACACCTGAACTATCTCTATCAAATATAGATGGCGATGATTTGATGATTAACTCAGTTGTGTAAATGACTCCTAACAGGAGACGAGAATTTCATAAGACTTTGACCAGGGGATGGGGGAGTCAATGAGAGGAATATAGGGGTCAAACGGTAGGGTGCTCAACTGAGAAAAATGAGGGTCAGTAGATCGGCTCCCAAAAGATAAATCTGAGATTAATATCATAGAGTAAGTATGGCTGTCAACAAGCGTGCAATAATACTTTTCTTTTGGTATGCAAGGCTTGCCACACCAATAAGGTCGAGGAGCTATTAGCCCGTCATTGTATCCCCTCTTCAGTCACCCAAACGATAGCTATTTGTGGGTCTGTCGCCGCCGAGGATAAATTCCCCAAAAACCACTGGGTGCGGAGCTACCCTACTACTGACATCAGGACTAAATCCGAAGACATAGCTACCCTTCTGAGGCGTCCAAAGAGATTGTCCAGCTGGGCGCAGCAAACTTATGTATACCTAAAGGTGCCATCTCTCCTTTCTGGTTTCCCCTTATCCCCAAACGACTTGAGCCTCATGACAAATTAATAATCGTAACAAGATGTCAGAAAGGTCTTGGTACAGAATAATAACTGTGGATTAGCCTGACCTAACCAGACAATGACGTTACGGACTTAGGGTCATCGAGTAACTAATTTGGTAGTCGGTCTTCCTGGCTAGTAAATTCGGATTAAAGAACTTAATGAGTCAGAGATTTCGGTAACTTTTAAATTTGCCCGTGAAGAGTCGAAGGGGTCTTAGAATTTGCTATCCACGAGCTTTGTATTGACTCGACGTATATTGTATATATTGAAATGTGATGGTAGCTTCCCTGAGTATCATTATAGCATTTTGTAAAGCAAAATTCTTCCTCCTTCCTAGCGTCATTTTTGTTACCATTCCGACGTATGGTTAGTGGATCGTTTTCTTTGGGTACGAAGACAATTAACTCAGCTCGAAGTTGAGAAAGGGCTGACTAAATCTTGATTCTACGATTCTTTTCACAGAGCTGTAGGTCCGTAGGGGACACCGCGTATAGATTTTGAGTCGTAGACTCCCGATTATTTGAGCTAAATAACGCTTGCATGTAAGCTAAAAATTACTTTATCCAATTTTTGCTAGCATTGCAAGCTCATGGGCTTTCAGAAGCTTGCTTTCCCTCAGAAATCTACTTTCACCCACCCCGAGCGACTGCGAAGGGTGAGTGAGCCCACGGGTTTTGTTGAAAAAATCTCATGATATTCTGGCATATCCTAAAATCAACATCATGAAAAACCAATATATCATGCTCACTACTGCATTTTCTAGTTTGAAAGCCCTCCAAATATACCAGTCGAAGGTATGACTTTTGTCCTAATTGAACGAACCTCAGTTATTTATTAAGGTGACTCTACGTCTACTACATGCTCGATAGGTAAGGCCCTGTTGGAGATTCATGATGTAGAAACGTGATGCACTTATAGAAACCAAAACGGAAGAATCAGAAGTCGATGAAGTTGAATTTGGCAGATTGACAACTTCGACGTTTATGTTGATCGCATCTTCATGACGCGATGGTTGACGTTGTGTTGAATTTACAACTTCATTTGTGACCGTTTTTGACGGAGAAATACTTGTTACAAGTCTCAAACTCCTTGATAGCTTCATTACCGCTTCTTTAACAGTCTCAATCGCATGTTTCTCCTCTGACATATCCAAGGGGTATAGCCACCAGAGTTTTTGCTCTAGGCTAAATGCTCTGGTTGCCTTACAGCTTCATTATCATGTTCATCATTTGGTAACGGATTTACCATGTTGATATGTGAAATCAAATGCCAGTGCCAATGAGAATTAGTCATATTGAGTTATCCGAATGATGACTGAACTTATAAACATCTTTTAGCCCAAGCAAAACAAGGCCTACAAGGAAAACAATAAAGTTTTTATACATTTTTGAAATCAACAATTTGACCGGCTCATTAGACGGAAATGAGCTCTTTATCACCCCCAATTCCTCTTTCTTCACCATTTCCCTTCTCCCCCACCCTCCCCGCATCGACACCACCTCCTCCTACCCAGATATCACTCAATGGTGCAGTGGTAAACAGGCCGATTAGAGAACCTGTTCCTCCTTCCAAGCGCGCAGCTCAGCATGTCGAAGACCCAATCCAAACAGGTCAATCAGATGTAATTGATACACATGCTTACCTTCCAAAGGAGCTCACAGAAATATTCATGGCCCGACAACAGCAACAACGTGCTTGTTGACCAGACTATTGGTTTGTACAAACTTTTTCAGTTGTATGGAAAATACCGTGGCTAGTTTTAAAGAGGGTGAAGAAAAAGAGATGGTAAAGACAATTTATGCACATCTCCGAACAGCAATTTCACAGTTCGCAATTTCAGAAAGATGTGCTCCACCGATAAAAGTTCTTCAACAGTCTAAGGGAGTAAAATCTAGCGGAATCCCAAATATGAACCTACCTAATAAACCAACGGTAGCGGCTACCCATTTCATCGATGTTATTTTAAAAACAACTAATGCCCTACCAAAAACCCCAAAACCTACTCCAATGTCGTGGACAGCAGTGGTTCGTAATGGCCAAAAGAAGACTCGATTAAATGTAGCGCCGGACCCTACGAGTGATACAAACCTGCAGCCACAAAATTTGCAGCGAAATCAATATTTAAATCTTCTCAAAATCCGAGCCTAAAGATCAAAAAACAATCAAAAAACACTGATGATATGAGAATTTTTGTCCGCTTATCGAATGACCACGAATGGCGTAAGCTATCCCCAGCTGGAATTCGGGAAGTGGTAGTAAAGAAACTTTCGATTTCTCCAGCGTCTATTGGATTAATTAAACCGATCTGTACAGGCTTTGCTTTGAGTCCTTGCAATAATGAGGCCCGCGAGGCACTTTTAAAATAATCACTTCGACTATCCTCTTTCGGGGCAAAACTTGAACCGGCTACAAGCTGGCTGCCAGTGATCATTCCAACGGTTCCGAGATACATCCGTACGGAGAAAGGCTAAGTAGAAGTAACTAAAGAACTCTTGTCTTACGAAATTGAGAGAGTTACATCTATGCATCCCAACTCTATCAAATTGTATGGCCATAGTCGTGTGGAAGCCCCCCATCGAACTTGCTTGGCCCCTTTTACCAAGGCCCCCCGTCCCAGATTCCGAGTATTAGATGAGTCTGGAATGAGGAGGGTCTTTAAGAAACAGCCTCTAACAGACTTTGGTAAACGGTGCAACGGACACCATTCACCAAAATTTTTTTCAAGGGCGCTATCATGCGGAAATTGTGGCTCGACAATGCATAGTGAGGACTCGTTTATGGCTCTTACAAAATGCAGAATTTGTGGAGGTCCGCACAGATCAGACAGCCGTTAATGTCTGGCTCGGCCTACTCGCAACGGAGCTCCTACAAAAGAACAGTTGAAAAATTCCCGTCAAGCTGGTGATCGGGGGTATCAAGCAGTGTCTCGTGCCAAAGCTGCTGAGGAAAGAGAAACAGTACTAGAAGAAAACTCGGACGAAGCACCTAGTCAACCTGAAGTTATGGTCTCGGAAAACTCAAGCATCATCTGTCGAAGCTATGGCAGGTGATGCTATGCATTTATGAAGGACACATCACAGAATTACGTTTCCCCTCACTCTTTACTTAGATTTATGTCTATAAATGTTGGAAGCGAGGGCACAACACAGGATATCGCTTTAGCTCGTGCCTGTGAGTTACAAATCGACGTTCTACTAATACAAGAACCTTGGTGGTCAGGATGTACTAAATCTCACCCTTACTACGACCGAAATTTACCCCAAAATAGTGACGGCATCCGACCTCGTGCTGTTACATACACAAGGAAAGCACCGAAGACCATCGTTGCAACCCAACAGTTTTCTATACTAACTAATGACTACTGCTGGATATTAGTAAATGATGTAATTTTTCTAAATGCATATAAAGAGCCACACAATCTATCGGCAGTATTACCCCTACTGGAGTGGACACCGTCCCGCAGATCAATTATTGCAAGGGATTTTAATTCGGTATATTGGGCATGGTAACCTGGCGTTACAAACACATATGGCCAGGGAGAGGAGATTGAAAAGTGGACTGAAGAACATAATCTGTCTTGTCTGATTGTTGGGGAACCCACCCACCAGGCGGGGAGTACACTAGATCTTGTTTGGACCAATATTAATGGGACTTGTGCATGGGTAGAGCGAGAAGAGTGTGTTACCAGTGATCATTTTCCGATCTTTGGCACAGTGAACAGCACCAAAGCTAAAATCAGAGTGCCTAAGGGTGCAATTCGTATTCCAAAACACAAACTACCCCAATTTGCAAAAATTGTAGCACAATGGATCCGGCCGGCCGTGACCCCAAAAACTATAGAAGAAATAGAGCTTATGGCTGAAGATCTATGTGATGTGCTGAAAAATGCAGTGAAGGCAGTGGTTAGAAGGCCAAATCGGGGTTGTGGCAATCCGCTCCTTGGTGGATTGAAGAGTGCAAGGTCGCTCGTCTAGACTACAGGACGGCGGTAGCAAACGAAGAGCGAGTTTATTTTGCAGAATTGTATCGAGCTGAAATAGCCTCAGCGAAGAAGGAATATTGGAGAAGAAAAGTGGAAGAAATGAAGACCTCAGCAGAAATCTTCAAACTTGTACGGTGGGCGGCTCCAAGACAGGCTAAAATCCCTCCTCCCATTCTATATGAAGGGCAACTTATCTCTGATCAGGCCGAGAGAGCGTCTTTCCCACGCAATTGTCTATTAGCTCGATATGATGCCTCTGACTATCTTACTTGTTGTTCAATACCTGGAAAAAATCTAGTACCATGGACCAATGAAGTTACCGAAATAGAGGTACGAAAGTGCACCATAGGGAGCGGGAATACTTGTCCAGGAGCAGACGGAATATCTGTAGAGTTACTTGCTACCTTCTGGGACTTAATAGGTAATTATGATACTCAACTCTTTCACTCATGCCTGAGGCTTGGCCACCACCCTTCTTGTTTCAAGTTAGCAGAAATTGTTTTTCTGCCAAAAGTTGGTAGAGACCCATGTTCCATTAAGGGCTGGAGATCTATTTCGCTTCTCTCTTGTCTAGGAAAAGGTTTAGAAAGACTAATCGCTAAAAGAATGTCTACCTAGCTATAGTTTCAGATATTGTGAGTCACCAACAATTTGGGGCATTACCAAAGAGGTCAGCAACAGACTTAGTGTCCTGCGTAGTGCATGATATAGAAGAAGCTCGGACACAAGGCTGGGTATCAACATTGGTGACCTTAAATGTCTAAGGAGCCTTTGATGCAGTCCTGCATAATAGACTTATTTGGAGAATGCAGGCTCAGCGTTGGCCTGACTCAGTCCTTCAGTGAACTGCATCTTTACTGAAGAATCGTACTTTGCAAGTCCTTTATGGGTTACAAGTCCAAAAAGGATCACTTGTGGGGTACCACAGGGCTCACCAATTTCTCCGTTGCTATTTCTACTATACATGGCAAAACCCATGCACAGCGGAACCACTAGAGCACGATTCAGTTATGCCGACGATATTGGCATTTTAGGAATAGGTCCCACAATGATAGATTCAGCGGCAGCAGCTCAGCAAGAAGCTGATAGTCTGCTGGACTGGGCTCATAGAAATGCCGTTATGTTCGACCATGAGAAGTCTGAAGTTGTCCAGTTCCAGGGCCGTAGTCAAAAAGGTTTCGCTAATATAAACATCGATGCAGCTGAGAGTGCACCAACTGAACATATAAGGTGGCTAGGCGTGTATCTTTATCCTCAAATATCCTTTAAATATCACGTTGAAAAATGGTGTGGAAAGGCAATCAAGGTGGCTCAACATTTGCGTCGTTTAAATATTGTCAAAAGAGGAGCAGCTCCTGGCCCTTTGGTAACAGCGGTGAATGCATGGGTACTCCCAATAGCAACATATGCAGGTGATGTGTGGTGGCCAGGAATGACGCGACCATCAAGGAAAGGGATATCAACTCCTCAAACTACACATTTCTGTAATTTAATAGACAAAACACTAAATTTAGCTATGAGGGCAGCACTTTCAGTGTGTAAAACAACTCCAAATTTAGTGATTCATAGAGAATCGGGTATCCCCCCCCGCTCGAGTGTTACTAGAGGGAATTCGTTTACGTGTAGCCGCTAGATTAAACACTCTTGATAATCGTCATCCTTTGAGGATAAGAGCCAGCACTTGTCCGAATGTTGGAACGCAAAAATATAAGAAAAAGATAAGGTTATCTAGTCAACCAGAGACCCAGATGACTCGAGTCCAGAGAGCTTACCGTCAACTCCCGTCAGTTGAGGCAGCTGAAGCACTCGCTGCGCCCAAATATAGCGAATAGCCCAGTACGAAAAATGAAGAAATAATCTCATAATTTCGTTGAATAAGCTCGTTTAGTCTACTGGATATCTTTGCTTACTCGGATGGTTCATCGGAGGGCCTTGGCCGCTCTTCTTGGGGGAACAACATTCGAGAGAGGAAGAGGCATCCCACATGGTGGCGAAGTTTACAATGCTGAACTTCAAGGAGCAGCAGAAGCACTGTATGCAGCTCTTCTTGCACGACATAGTGGGGAAAATATATTTGTTCTTCTGGATAAGCAAACAGCTGTTGGGGCATTGAAGACCGGGAGGACCTCATCAAGCCTAAGGCTCACACGTGTCAATAGCGAAGTATCACAAAACGCAAAAGTAGAAGTTAAATGGGTGCCAGGGCACTCAAACATTCCAGGTAACGAAGAAGCTGATGCTTTAGCTCGGGCAGCTTTATTATCACTTCCTGCACGAGAAATAGTGCCTGGATGTATTACTCTAGCCTACTTACGTCGACTCATGCATTTACGCCGACAAAATCTAGTAGATGAGTGGTGGTCAACTGCTTGCCCAGCTCGATATCGGGATCTGAATCTACAGATGCGTCGTAGAAAACCTCCAGAACTCTCCCTACCCCGGTGGCTACTACATCATCTTATAGCCGCCAGAACAGGTCAAGGAAATTTCGCAGCATAACATCGTCGCTTCAAGCGCAAGAATGCTGTTCAGGAATACAGCTGTGGGCAAGAGACTTCACCAGCGCACTTTATTCAATGTAGAACCCACGCTCATATCACACGTAAACTTAGGAAGGACATGATACTTGACTATTTCACTAGCCAACTTCTTGGCCACGAATTGCTCAGAGAAGTTTAAAAGAATTCGCTCGACTTACGGGCTGCTACGAAAACATAGAAATCGACTAATTCTCTGCTGGATGCGAGGAAAGTATACACACAAAAAAAAAAATTCTAATGCTACGAGATAATGGCAGAATGAACGCTAATGTGAGCAAATATTAGCACACATTATTAAAAACTATTTCCTTTGTACAATCTCTCTTTCTTTCTTTCTTTCTTTTTATTTTTTCCTTTCTTCTTAATTTATATTGATAAAATCCACTTGAGGTATGTTAAATGGTACGAACGAGTAAGGCATGCTTCCGAGCATGACCCCTGCCGGCTCTACCGCTACCGGTCCTGGATTTAGTCAAATGTAGGGCTTCGGCCTAGGACCTAATACTAGATAAATAAATCATTTAGCCCAAGAATTAATTTAATTTTAAAACTAATTGATCTAAAATACGCGAAAAAGGGAATGTTATTTAGCGAGATGCTTGGCTTAGAGGGTTCTATGCGAGCACCTTAGGAGATTAGTTTTTTAACACAGATATAGACACTGATGAAAATTAGCATATATAAATCTAAGGTGACTGAAAATTTCCAGTTTTCCAATAATTAATTTACATTTATTTGAGTGTTTTCAAAAAAAGCACTATACAAAGTTATATCTTTACTTCTGTGTTTACTAACTAGCAGATTATTTTTCAATAATTTTAACATCTTTCACCCAAAAGCATTTTTTTGCCGCCATATTATATACTTTGAATAAACCGCCATTGAAGCCAACCAAAAATCCTTTCGATGTACTGTAATCTTGCATCTTTGAATTATTACGTTTGTTTTGGTAGAGACACTTAAATCCAAATCCTTTAATTGGTGAGCTGTCAGGTTTCTTCTGATATTTGGCTTCATATGGTGTTTTATGATTTAGGCTAGCATGTGGAGTTCTATTGTATAGATAGACTACGGTGTGGCAGGCATCTCCCCAAAGACACTTCGGTAAGTTGGACTTTGCAATGATACTTCTGACTTGATTCGTCAACTTCTTGTTGATACCATCCATGACGCTATTTGAATCTTCAACACATTCAATTGGTAATTGGTTAGTTAACTCTTTCATTTCCGGTAGAGTCTTGATTCGCTTATTTGTAAATATTGCTTCAGCTTCAGGAGCTGAAGAGCGAGAACCCTTGTTTTTTGTATTATTTTCATGTCGATAAGCCTGGCTTTTATAAGCATCCTTTGTTTCATCTCTGGATCTCAAAAGTTTTACACCCAAGTACTTTGTCTTGGTATCTAAGAAAGTGATGAAGAATTTGTAGTTGTCATAAGTAACTGGTGATATCGGTCCACATATGTTACTCGTCATCTTTTCAGGATGTGTGATGCTGGGTTCTTTCGATAAGTTACTGATTTCTTTTGGGAGTTCGACTCGGGTATCAATTTCGCTACTTAAGTTCGTAGTACTACTAGTTTCTTGCGGAGATGTGCCCAAGCAAATAGGACTCATATCTTCGATTTTTATGGATAAATCATCTGCATCTGTAGATCTGTAGTTATCTTGATTGTCGATTTTACCAGCTTGAGAGCTTACATTCAAAGCCTCCTTTGGCTGAATAAGATAGTCAATATTTAAATAAAATAAATTGTTGACTTCGTGACCATGTGCAATAATGGTATTGTCAAATCTTATTTGACACTTGCCTCTACTGAATATGGTCATGTAGTTGCCTTGTATTTCACCCTGGCTTACTATATTGATCCCAATCTCGGGCACATATAAGCAGTCTGTTAGTTTATATAATGTGGGGTTATCGGTAAACTTCAAGTACACATCACCAACTCCGATAACTTCCATACTTCCCGCATGACCCCATTGTACAACTTTTTCACAGGGTTTGAAATTTATGAAATAATCTCGCTCACAAACAATATGTTTTCTGGCGGCAGAACCTAGAATGAAACTTAACTCTCCTTTTAAATGAAGTTTCTTAAAACTGGAGGTTTGATTCATATGGCTTGATGTACTATCAGATAGTGGTTTTTTATTTTGGAGATCTCTGTGTATCTCGGCATCGTTAAAACCATTGATTGTATCTGAAAATTTATTATCTCGCTCCATCTTGCAGTATTGCAAATTCTCTTAGCCTCTGGATTTTATATATCTGATGGCTAGACGTATTTTGAAAAGTAATTTATGGCCTATTACTTTAACAGTGAATAGCTAATAACCTTCGATTCTATATGGCTTCAAGCCCAAGATTTTTATACTATACAGCTTTTGGTCTGAAATATAATATGTCTCTGGTGCCTTAATTCTGTATTTGAAAGATCTTTATACCATTTGTTTGTGACCATAGACGATCAGCAAACTACACATCCAAAACCCAAGCTTATATGAATAAGAAAAATGAATGGAAAAAATAAAAAAAAGCAAGTTCGTCAATTATGGGTAGGTAGATAGGATAAACTGGGTCTTAATTTTAGAAAACTTGAGCAAAATTGATTCTAAAGACCTGTGGCTCGTAGGTGATAAATGTAGATGTTTGATATAGAGACCCATGTTGAGACCAATGCTCGAACTTTGTGCTCGGGAAGTACGCTAGAAAACCTCTTGAAACGAATAAAAATTGACTAGTTGTACACCCGATCACGACCCTTGGCTATCCCTCAGTTAATAATTCTAGCACAAGCAGAGTAGTAACAGACACCCAAAAATGACAATTCCCCTCACCATGAAATAAAATAGCTTTTAGAAAGTAAAGTAGGATGTTCAAGTTAACCGACAGAGATGGGATTTTACACTTAATTCAAAGATGTAGAATTAATACTGCTGGAGTAACACTGGAAAAATAGGGCACGACATTCCGTAAATGGCATATGAAGGGCTAATGACATCATATTATATAATTATTACGTCATCAGAGAGCCAATTGAAATGGGCCTGGGTAAAAGTTGCACGCTAAAAATATGAGTACCGTTAGGATGGATTAGTGGGGATCAACCACTCATCCAGAGATCAAGTCGAGAATACTCATTTGGTATGTGGATTAATTGAACTGGTTACGACAACGAACATAAGTAGAATGTCTTTTACTTTTTCGGCCAGATTCTGGATCAAACCCTTGGCTTGATGCGGATGACAATCTATCCGATAATTCAATATGTTATGGGTAAATTGTGAGCAGTGGAGTAGAAACAGCTATTTATGGGTCTGCTAATCCTAATATGGGATATTCAATGTCATCTGAATCGGCTAAGCGTAGGAGCCTGTTTTGGGGGGTCATAGTTTTGCGACGGTGTGAATATCCAAGCTATCTTTGGATGTTCCGAACTGAGTTGCTATTTTTCATATGATAAGACTGACTAGCTTCGTGAATTATTTTGCTCAAAACAATATCAGAACATAATAGCATTTAATATTTAATGATTGACTAGACATACTGTCTGGATGAGAACACATACCTTTTCTCGAACGTTTAGACACGTGTGTATAAGGCGACGACTGTTAGTCAATTTTGTACTAGACTATCACCGTAACGTTTTACCGTACCCTACAGCCTACAGGTCTGACGAGGGTTTTGGTTGGAGCTGCCAAGCCTAGTGAGGCATGATATCCTAGGAAATAGAATTTATGACTCGATTTTATGAAAATCATAGACAAAACATACAGGGAATGTCTACATAAACTGACCACATCCCCTGCAATATTTGAAGATCTTTATCCCAAAATAAAAATCAAGTCCAAGACTGCTTTATGAAAATAGAATCAAATTACCTAAGCTGCATAATTATAACATTAATTACTGTCGTGACGATACGTCAGTATTTACTCTCGATTATGTATGCAGATAAATGCATTTGCTGGCGCCACAATAAATGAACTCGATCATTGTTGTCCACATTTACCACTCCACTTACAAGAATTGAAGGGTCGGATGGCTTAGCGTTAAGTCATCCAGACCGGTCTTCCAAGTAGAAATTGGGTAGCTTGAACACCTGCCCCATTTTAGACGGATTACGGCTGGCTCGAATCCAGCAGACCCTTTTTTCTACCTTCGCTGCAGAAGGCGAAGATATTTGATTAAGCATACTAGGATAGCCTAAGGTTTTTTGAGACTTTTCCCTTAGTTGGATACTCACGGTTGAGGTTGGGGTGCAAGTCCCCGCTTACCTAGGTAGTGGTATCAGCGAATGCTATCCATTGTATGAGTGTTCTACTTAAACATCAATACCTTCAAACTCTGTGGTTGTTTCATGCTCTATGAGCGCTAGGCTTGTGCCCGAGACGTTAAAAATAAATAAATACGAAAAAACACCAACAAAACGGAAAAATCGCAAAGGATTGAGTAGATAGATGTAAATAATGGATCCATTCAAAGATCCAATCGAAACAAACACGATAAGAGCTCTTGGAGGTGGTGGAAGTGGTGTTGAAGTCGACAAACGGCAATGCTACGCGACATCAAGAGATATGGGAACAGCTACAACTGGAATAAAAGAGACTATAAAAAAGTACTAACTGGCTGTTAGAGATAATAATCTTACCCCTAGAGCTTGTAGAAAACTCCTAGAGGAAGCTATACTAGTCATCGAAAACCTCAAGTGGCAGATTGACCATCCTCCCCCCAAAAGCACCCAACAAACCCATAAAGATGACCATCTCGCAGTAACTAAAATCCTACAAGGAATTAGAAACATCCAAGAAACTATCACCAAGTTTCAGGACCCGAGACAAGATAAGGTTCAATCGTGGGCAAAAGTAGCAAGCCAAGGAGAAACAACTGGGACAACAATCCGCATCCAAGATGAACAAGAAAAGAAAGCAATAGCTAAACTTTCAAGCGAAGAATTGGTTAAAAAATTGGAATGAAAGAAGTAATAGGTGCCCGACAGATGATCAATGGGCAAGTAAAAGTGTACTTAACAGGAGAAGAAACTAGAAAGATCATGGAGAAACAGAAAGACTGGACCCAAAAACTAGCAACAACAGCACACATGGCACGCCCAAACTATCAAGTACTGATCCACGATATGCCTCTGACCTTTGATCCCGAGAATCCAGAGCAAATTAGAGAGCTCCAACAGACAAATATCCTTTATATTCAAGGCATTACCATCCAAAAGGCAGCATGGCTAAAAATATCCAAAACACTAAATAAAACATCAGGATCATTAATTTTATGGGTTAATGGCACAGAACAAGCCGATATTGCGATTTCGAAGGGTATGACGTGGAAATACGACCTAAAAGCCACAGAAATCTCCAGATCAGGTTTTCGCCTGACACAAGGCTTTAAATGCCAAAAATACGGCCACATTGCCAAAATTTTGCACTGCGGAGCCAAAGTGTGGACACTGCGCTGGTGGACATAACACCCGAACATGTTCCAGAAACCAGGAAACACGTTGTAGCAATTGCAGCAGAAAGCATACTGCGTGGGACCAGATATGCCCTGTAAGACTGGCAGCAAAGTCAAAAGCGATAAAGAATAGGACTCAAGACCCAGGAAGATTTGCAGTACAGGAGACAAAGACAGGAGATCCAGACAGCGAATGGCAGATCATTGGAAGTAGGAAAAGAAGAGCAGGCTTGCCAACTGTCGAAATCGCTAAACCAGTGGGTGAAGGCAACACCCGTCGAGGTCCGGAAAGGCCATGTAAGACACCTACTTTCGCGATTCCCGACATACCAACTACTATCGCCGACTTTACCACAACAGCAATTTTACCTATAGAGTTCACATACAGCGATACCTGGACTGTGACACGGGCTAACGATATGGTTGCAACTGAGGTTCCGGAGAGCGAAATGAAGATTATTAATTCCTATGTATTTCAATTTCCAGGATTATACGACCAATCATTACGGCACACTGATGTAATAGCAATGACAACTCACGCTATAGAGACCTAGGATTTGTAACCTATCAAGCATCCTCCACGGCGGTATAGTCCTGCTCAAGAGAAAGCAATCTCTCGTTTCATAAAAAAATCACTAGGAACAATAATCCAGAAAGGGAAAGGGCCATGGGCAGCTCGTGTTGTACTATTTCCGAAAAAATCTCCTGGGACTTCGATAAAGCCAACTGTCATGGATCCAAATTGTGTTGTGCACAGAATATGCTGCGATTATAAAGATCTCAATAAGGTCACAAAGAAAAATGCGCATCCATTTCCTGACACTAAGGATCAGATTCAGCGTGCAGCTGGACATCGTTACTATATTTTTTTCGATCTCGAAGACGGATTTTGGCATGTTAGTAAATCTGAATCTGACAGGGAAAAACCGCGTCTATCATACCATTTGGACTGTACAAATAGCTTATAATTCCATTCGGTCTTTGTAATGCTCCATCAACGCTTCAAGCGTAAAGGAGGAAACTCCAAGTGATTTACGCGAGTTTACCTCTGGTTTGCTTGATGATGTCGCTATCTGGGGGGAATACAAGGCACAACCTGACTCACAAGCCCAACTTTTGTTAGCAATACTGGCAGAATATGGAATGATTATCAACACAATGAAGACCAGTTTTTACGTTCGAAATGAACTTCTCCAGGAAACAAAAAAAGTATATCATAATTTATTTCACTCTACAGTTGGAATAACACTAAGACAATTACTAACCAAATTCTGGCATCCGGAAATTGCATAGATAGTTTATTAGATCCTTGCAGAATGTTCCTAATGTCAACTGATGTAACGACCTGATCCATCTCTCACGGATCTTAACCCTATTTTACCCCCACCCCTGACTAGAATGGGCTATCGTTTTTATGTCCGTCAACGGCATAAATATCTTCGCATCGATAGAGTATGCTACCGGGTGGATTGAAGCAGAACAAACGAACGGTCAATCATTTGCAGATACCATTCCATTATTAATTCGTATTTGTAATATATTTGGCTTGCTACTCAAATGGATCAGTGATAACGCTGGATATTTTAGCGCACGCGACAGGATACACCCTATTATGATGACCAATCTGATAAACACAACACACGCCTTTACTTATTTATGCCCCCGACACACAGTACCCAAAAGCGTGTCATGCGCTCAATATAAATAATTATTTCCCAATTTAACACGTACTAGCTGAGTAGATAGTGAATATATAGATAGAGAGAGAGATAGATCTAAGGTACTAAATTGGCTTACTGCGACGCGATAAACCGTTGACTATTTCCGTATGACATTTAAGCTACCTTTACTTTAATTGTGTTACAATTCTTGTTTGAACAGAATTACGACCTAACTACATGCAGAACATATGTTCTATAGGAAACAACTTTGATATTTTAGCAATTATATAAGTTTAAACAAATCTTAAAAGTATTTTTCTCAAAAATTCATTTACAGCCTTGTAAAACCATATAAGGGTATTTTTAAAGCAGCAAAAACTCTATAAATTTCCAGGATTTAGAAAGAAGTAGACCCCTATAGTACTAAAATGATTGAAATGATTTAAGCAGGATTAACTAAAAAAATCCCGTTAAATAGTGTTAGCTCTGAATAGGGGGCTTATGGCGAAAATTATTCATAGAATTTGTAGTATATTGTTGCAGAACTTTTTTTTTTGGGAAACCATATGTGTGGCATGGTTTATCGATTGTGGAGCTGCTTAAGATCATTGTGAAGTCTCAATGGCCCTGACAAAGTATTCTGGAATTTCTCCATGATTTTTTTGTTACCATGATTGTCCTGTTTATCGACTTGCTCCATTAACCATTAACCATTCTACCTTTCTTTTCAGCTCCGGAAGGTTTGATATTATTGGAGTTTCATCTTCTATAGAGGTAAGTTGGTTACCCTTACAAGATTCTTGAAAATATTCACAACTATCAGAGTCCGATAATAAGCCTGTGACTGACTCCTCAATGGTATTGGTAGAAACGTCATCCATTAACGTTTCAAATTCCGGTAGTAGTGTGAGCTTTTGATGGACCCAGAATGGACAGGATCTCCAATAACGAATTTCACCAAAAACTCGATAAGATTCCAAATCACTATGGCGAATCGTTGATATTTGAAGCGGCGGAGGAAATCGTGCTTTATCCTCTACCAATTCGATTCAACGATTATCGTCGTCTTCAAAACAGGAATGTTGTCAACATGATGGAATCAAGCCCACTATACCCACTGATCAGACTCGTAGCAATTGACGAATAAATACGTCCAAAGTCTGAAATAGTTTTCTGCACAGCACTAAGGATACATCTTACTGGCACATTCACGATGTATAACCTTTGATGCTAGGAGAGTGTTATTTTTATCAGGAAATTGGGTGGTAGACTCCACATCAGTGCTTGAGAGATGAATCTAGATGATTGATTTATGAGATTTTGATCAGAAGGAATAGGTATGATTTTAACGGACGATTATCAGCGGTAAAATAGCATAGCAATTTTGTTGAGAAATTATTAGGATAAATGAATTTTAGAAATACACATACATGATGCATAATTTTATGAAATAAACTTGCACAGATCTTTTTTAAAATTCCGTGCTAATCATAATTTTATTCTGAGTAATGCAGATGACGTCATGAAGGATTTTTTTAAGTAGATTACTGTTCTTCCACAGACCCAGCGTTTTCACGTGATCCGTCTCAAAAGCAGGTTGGGTCAAATGTTATAATTTCATAGTTAGATTGGTGTTAAGTAACTACAAATCATTAGAATCAGTGTGGTCGCTATAGACCCATTGAAAATATTTATAATGTAATAAATCTTCTTAGATTAAGAGTATAGAAAAATAAAGCTAATTTTTTTGAGACATTGTTTTCGCGAACAAATCCGTCAGCATTTGTCTTATCACATATTTGCAGTGATGTTGATAGCGTTTTGAGGGGGGCCAGGCGAATCCGAGCGTCCAATGAAGGCACTGTGCAACCATTGCAGTTTTTTGGTGGTTAGGCGTGAAGCCTGCTCAATGAGTTTTCAAATTTCTCCGCAAGACTGCTTTTTTGTTAGATCAATATACCAATAACTATAGTGATTGGTAAAAAAAAGAAGCCTCAAATTTCACTGATAATCAAAAAGCGATTGCTTAAATAGAAGCTCAAGCTGTACAGTAAGTACAAAGCTTCTAGACTAGCCTATCTGTATGAGAATTATGATGGCTGATTGCTAGCTTTAATTGATAAGCCATGTATTTAAAAGCTCTGAAATTGACTTGCTTGAATAGCAAATATGTTATTAAAATCTCATCACGTTCCCATATATAGAGATAGGGGATTGGTTTCTCCTCTCTTCTTGTAGGCTTTACGAGCCATCGTGCTCTCGACTGCGTCAGAAGAAAAAAAAAATCTATGCCTGGAGATAAAGGGGAAAACAGTACGTGCTTGATATATTTGTTAGATATGTTGCAAATAAAAAAGAAGATTGCTACGTTCATAAGGAGCGCGTTTGCCAGCACTCATGGTCTTGCTTTTACCACCGAGGGTGAATTTCATTAAAATATTTCTCTTTAATTTTGAGCCATTAAAAGAAACCACAATGAGCATTGTTTGTCGAAATTTTGAAGCCCAAAATTCCGTAAGAAATATTTGTAATTACTTTCTTTCCAGTATCAATATCTTCTAAATCGTTGTTTTATTTCTCATCTTCTATTTCTTTGAAAAAATTGCACCATTGATGTTCTTTTTGAATGGTGAATCTCTGAATTTGAATTGTTTTGTCATTTCTTAGTAGACAATCGTCAGTACCCAGGCAGCTAGTCGAGTCTCAGTGATTCTATGCAGAGTAAAGGTGTTTGTGATTTTCGTTTAGACGGCGGGTAGACAAAGAGCAAGCAGACTAATTCCAATTTTCTGTTGGATTAAATTTTTGATCCTCGCTCAGGGGTATTACAGGGGCCGCTAGCCCTACCTCAGAACAAAAAGTGGCATCTTGTCATTCAGTTCCCTGATTTTGCTCGACAGCTTTCAATGAAGGACTAGAGCTTTATCTCCAAGTACCAAAGGTATTCGATTCCATAAGTACATTTAAATACTCCTAAGGGAGCTAGGTAATCCTAGTAATAAGTGCATCTTATAACTGCCAGATTTAACAAACAAACCTCTGAGGTGATAAGAGGTCTCTGTCAAGAATGTGCTAAAAATTTTGTCGATCGAGCAACCACAAATTAGAATAATTAAAACCTTAAAACATCTATGACCAATAAAATGTGTAAGAAAAATGGGAAATGAAATTACTGGATCAACTGATATGAGAAGTACAAAATATTACCCTCTTTATGAGGCTCTCTGAAGCTTAAAGGGTAGGAGAGATAATATCGTTAAGAGAACAAGAAAAATAGCAGTAAAAACGTAATGGAATAGCGATGAGAGAAATTGCAATCTTATAGCAGACCAAAGAAAATTGCAGCTTAAATGGAGACGAAGAGCTCGTGCTGTCGTTTTTTCTACTCTTGAGGCTATTGCTACCAAATTGAAGGATATTATGGAGGCTGCTTGGGCGTCAAAAAAGAGCTTAAAGATCGTGAAAAGATTTCTTGAGACCTCACAGTAGTCTCAAGACCCTGACTAGTTAAGACTAAGGTCAGTCCAGTGTCCAAGCCTAAGTCGGTGAAGCTGCCGACGCTTGAGCTTGTTATCGAGTTTAGACATGAATGAAATAATTAGCTATGCAGCCAGCACGTTAAAGGAACTGAATTAGACTTAATTGATAGAGCCAATAAATGTTTTATTTTCCTTCAAATATAATTATATTTTTCTGGTGAATGGTTGAGATATCGCCAAAATAATATGGAGTCTTAATGTTCGTGGAGGTGTGCATAAACTGTTTAAGGTTCTTTCTTAGTGTCGTAGTAAATTATATTTCTAAACTTCAAACACAAACCTCCAATCTTGGTACTCTTTAAATTTACCATCTCGCTCTTCAACAAATATTTTAAGTAATGCACTTAAATATTTATCCTCCGAGTCGAAGCTTTTTATGTTTTGCCAAACAGTTGTAGACTCCTCTAACAGTGGCATGACTTCCTTCTTGTCGTAGCTCTGCCAGGATAGTTCTTGGTCGCATGCCAAGTTCTGACTTACGTATTATACTCTCCTTTTCATGTTTCTTTAAACATGTAACAGAAGAGTGGCCAGATAATGATTTAGAAGGAGGATGATTATGGCTGGAGCAACTAACATCGATGATAAAATCATCTCCCGAGGAACGAATCCACAAAGCAAACTTGCAGTTACACCGTATGGTTCCACTGCGTCTTATACCTTTAGATCGGCTTTCTATAATTCCTGCACGATCGCATACTAATTGACGGGATGTAATCAGGCCGTGTCGATTTATTTTTTTCGAAGATAAGCGTAATCCATAGCCATTTTCGAATGCGGCAGTTCTACAAGCTATTATAGCAGTGTCTATGTTTGAAAATCTTTCTGAAAGTGGGTATATAGAAGAGATAGACATTTTGATAAATTTTGATAAGATTAAGACAACTTATTGTTTAGGAATTGAAGCGCTTTGGAGGATACGATATTTTATACTGCTAACACATTAACTTTCTGAAATTACGGGTTTCTTTTTTAAAATTACTTTGATGTAGTTGGAAACAAATTTAAGTGGCAAAGTTCGAATTATTGCTGTAAAGCTGGAATGTATCGAAAACGAGTCGCATGAATCCTTGAGCCGTGGCATGGGTTCCGTACGAGTTCTTGGTTGGTTGTTTACTACTAAAACATATCTATTCCCAGTTACCATGCCAATAAGCAGAAAATCTTGTCAATTATTTATTAATTATTACATCACCAACATACAGTATTCCGTGGGGTTATTACTATTTTGCGGTCCCTGTGAATTGCTGCTTAATAAACCCTAATTAAAAAGGCCAATTATATGACCGATTTCGTAAGAACCTTAACGCATATCCTTTTTTTCATGATCACCTGATATGAATTAATTTCATAAAGTCTTGTAAAACTAGGTTTTGGTTTTTCTTTACTGAATAAATCTCGTCATATAATTATTCGAATTTTGCAAGTCTTTTCGTAATCGCGTTACGCACGCGTTCTTGCTTAATTAGCATCAGCATACATTTCAAACCCTTCTTCCATAATGACACGACCAAATCTACATTTGCCTAACCCAATATCAGTATTTATCCAAAAAAATTCTCTTTCTGATATCTTGTAGTAAAGCCAACCTTTTAGTAACTAATCTACGTCAAATCTCGAATTGGAACCCACCAAATCCTTTTCGACCTGTGGATATTTACGGCAATTAGAGTATTTCAATGTTAATGATCATGGAAATGTATTAAAAAACCTGCTTCAGACATCAAAAAAGCGACAACAAACATCTTAGGGTTCTTGGGTTGTGTTTTTTTTACGAAATTAGAGACTGGAATCGGCCTGTGTAATATCACTCTATCTAGATGATTTCTGAAATAAGCTAATCGCGAATTGGTGTTGTCTCAAACCAATCAGCTTTCTGTCGATTATATAATTGACTTGAACCAATTGCCTGTCGCATTTGAATTACTAACAAACATATTAGAAGATGGCTCGTATGACAAAGCCAATTTATACGAAGCTTTTAACTATCTAGTTATGCTTATCTGGTGTAGTAGTGACTATCGATTCTGAACACGTAAAAATGGTACCAAATTTCCTAGCAGTTCGTTTTACTGTGGTTAAGATAAATCGGTCCTTGACCTTCGTGTTCCATCCAGCAAGACCCGAGATAGAAGCACTATGGAACGGTTTGAATGCCATAGCAAGCTTTGCTTACAACCGTGTTTTCACAGTCGAACACCGAGGATGAGTATGGAACACGACTACCACACTTTCTACACAGTTATTCGTTTATATAATGGAACTAAAAGTTTCGTTCAAAACCCATTGTAATTCTCATTTGCCATCTGAGATTTACCAGAATATTTAGGAATCATGAGTTCCGGGATTCAAACTAGCTGTGTAGTCTCAAGAATACTATCTGTTGCACAAGGTCAGCATGAAGCATTTGCAGCGTCATGAGAATCAAAATGAGTCAGCAAAATTGTTGCTCAAGGAAAATGAAAGAGATTACCGAAAACTAGAGTTTTCAGTGGAGAACTTCCATAGTCTTGCATTTTATATTAATAACTCGATAATGGCACTTGCAGCAAAACTGAAGGAATTAGTAATTGATGCTAGCTACGGAACTAACAGTGCCAGATGTGAGTTGCTCACCTTGCTCACAGAAGTTGACGGGACCGGAGTTCTGCTCGCCTATCTCTTCGTTGAGAAATCAATTGCTCAAAACAAAACAAAACAAGGCAAAGAAAGCAAAACTTATATTCGACACACGAAGAAACGAAAACTATCATCATTTGATCAATAGGACGTTTTCACTAACGAGTTGAGTGATTGGAGCCGACTGGTATGAGCGCTGTCTTTCTATTTTGATATTAAAAAGAACTATTTATGCTTTTTAATAGCTACAAAGAGATTTGTATAATATAAACTATCTCTTTGACCTTGATCAGTTACCTGTCTCATTTGGATCACAGTTGAATCAATAAGGATAGAGTCCCAGATCGAACGACCTTGACTGAGGTGATCAACCAGCTCGTCAATATGATGTAGCAAAGCTGTGGCTTTCGATTCAGACAATCTGATTTCAACTCCTCTCAGTATTTGTTATGTTGTTCTATTGCTGTCAGCTTGCCTCCATGAATAGTAACTCATCGGCAAAAAAAATAAACAGCGTGATAGAGCGCGAATGACTCGATTAGAATGCGATAGTAAGCTTAGTATAAAGTCATCTCTCGATGATCGGACGCTTGCTATCAAGCTACGGCATAGATACCATATACCACACGAAGATATCCGTATGACAGAGGAGATCCTAAACTTAATCAATTCCCGAGTTTCCACACAAAAGCCATCTGAGATTTATCAAAATCCTCATACATCTGAGCTTGCCTGTGTTGATCATGTAGTGCAGCATCAGATATATTATCAGAAGAAATAGGCAAACAAAAAGTCTTGGAGACGCCATTATAATCAGATATTATCTGTAAAACAACTGCTCGAAGAACTTGGTGATAGCTATCATAACAAACAATTTTATCAGGCTAATGTTCGTGCCTTGGGAAAATATATATGTGCTTCTATTAAGGCTTCCTCAAAACGACAAAAGTAGTCGCGATCGACGCAACTTTTGTATTCTATCTATTTAGTGTAGAAAAACGAAATACTGTCGATTTAGCTTTATACTCAAACATTACTTTTAGGACTTAGTGGTCACTGTCGCCACAACACAGTAATAGTTAAAATTAATTGTAATATGTGAAATAAACTTATAGATTCCAAGTATCATTGATTGTGTACTTATTCCCGTACACATAAATTTGCATAAATTTTGTGTGAATTCACAAAATTTATTATTTGACCTCAAGAAATTGGTAGGTCACGTGTTCTCAAATATTGATTTTAGCATTACGGGACGTTCTTGAATTCAAAAGGTTCTTTTTATAAACTTACACCTATCAAATAATATATCTATATACCATTCAAGTAAGCTTCCATTCGTTTCTGGATAAGATGATCATCCTACAAATTAGTTCAGGTACAGAATTTAAGCGAAAGTAGTTGGCATGCAATGCAATGCAAGCTGATAGTTCCCTCCCCCCCCCCCCCTCCAACCCCGATCCCGGTCTACTAAAATGGAAAAAGAATTTTGAATTTAAAAAAAAAAAGTTCATCTTACGATCACTATTTATAAATATATATATATATATATAAGCAGTAGGTGTAGGTGGTAGTTTTAATCGAAATTAGTAATCATCAACGTGCACTGGTACCCCTGTTTATGGTTTATTGTAGGCAGGGATATACTGTCGATATATTATGAGGATACCTGTACTTGTGAATAGTAACATAATTTATACACATTTTATCTTGATACAAGATTACATTTAGCATGACATAATAATAAATTCTTATAATTCTTATAATTCATATATATATATATATATATTTTTTTTAAAAAAAAATATCTTATGACTAATTAACTACAAATGACAAATTATGAAATATTCAAGAAACCAATTCTACGTTTTTTTTTTTTTTTTTTTTTTTAAAAAAAAAAAAAAAAAAAAAAAAAAAAAAAATTTTCGAACTTTTTACATTTATTAAAATTTAATTCATATTTCTAAATGAATTGAAAAACTAAATGATACCTTGACTGTTCACATCTAGTATGTAGAAATTATTTAATTAAAAAATATATGTGTTCTTCCGAAGATACATTCATTCACTATTTATGCACGAATTCAGCTACGAGGCTCTGGTGCGAGGCCGAACATCTACTCAGATCTAAATGAAAGACTGAAATAGTATCTAAATTAGAGATTTAGCTTCATGTGGCAAAGATCCTTGTTAAATGCTTGTGCTGGTCTGCACTGGGTATGATTTTTTTTTCTTTCAAATAGAAAAAGAAAAAAGAAGAACAGAAAAAAAGTTGGTTACTATGGTGATAATTTTTCTTTCTCCTCCCCTTAATCAGGTTTTTTTTTTTAAAAATAAAAAATTATTATATGACCCCTGAATCTCCCACCAGATCCTTAACCTCCTACAAGCATTGATATGGAAGACTGGGGAGGAGTGTTTCTTTTGAGTCAAAATCAGGTTCAAGATAAAAATCAGCTTCGTTATTATTGATGATAGTGTTGGATTCAGGTTCATATGCTTTTGATATAAATTTGGGTTTTAGTGTGCCCCTGAAGTATTTAAATAAAGTTTAAAATCCATAAGTGGATCTTAACATCCTAAATTAGATACAAGAAGAGATTTAGTCAATGCGCCCAGCGCGAAACTAAATCGTAGTACTCCAATTTCTGAAATTGACCAATATCTACAATTAAAATTATCATCACGTGACTATAGTATACAATATCATAACATCGAGCAAAATGTAAAGCTTTCTACGTACTACAACTTTGTTAATAAATCGTCGGCAAGGATTTTACCGCGAATTTTCTGAGAATTTTTACAGGTTCAGCATTTAGGAAAGCTAGGTGAATTTTTCAACCACGGATTAGTAAGGGCGAAGTTCAGGGAAAGGACTTCTCGAACGACTTCCTGTCCGTTCACGGTAGGTTACCGGTGGGGCATAGCCAAGTGTGTCAAAAGTAGACATGTTATCCTTCATTTTGCTTGGAGTAGGTAGAGAGTTCAGTTGAGCAAATGGAAGAGTCGGTTGCTTATAGGGAGGACCTTGGCGCCCAGATGGTGAATGAGCTCTCATTTCAAAAGATTTACCCATGACTTGTCCTTGGTTGTTATAATCCATAACTCCCATGGAAGTATTCCTTGCACGGCCAGGTCCTAGACGTTTATTCATTGGTGGAGGTGTCATGGCACGACGAGTAACTGGCTGTGTGTAAGGTAGAACAAATTGATTCGAGCTAGGATCAAAATATGTTCTTTCATTATTGCGATTAGAAAAATTGTTTCGATCATATCTACCGGCAGGGGCAGGTGTATTATCATCAAAATACTCTTTATAGAAGGATCTAATCCTATTTGCTCGTATCTCGGGATCATCAGTATCAGTGATCGTATTAGGAGGTAAAGGACGAGATCCAAATGTAGAATATTGATTAGGAGCCATCTTTGAATTATCATAACTGGAATTATAGTAATTTTCGTTATTTCCCACAGTTGTAAATCCCTGGTTTTTTCTGTAGTTTATATTATCTCCAGTTTGGTTAGTTAACATTTGAACATCTTGACCTTGTATATAATTCATGTTTGATCCTCCAATGCTAAGAGGTTGGGGAGCGAGCGCATAGCCCGATACATTATTAGAAGACTGGATTTTTCCTCTCGAATCGAGAGCCATTGGAGGTCTGCGTCCATTAATTTGATGGAATTCCATATCGTAGCTATTCTCAACTCTGTTATCCGCAATTACATTATGCTCAGATTCGCTTTTAAAGTATTGATTTTGTGGATGGAACTGTTGGTTGAGGGGTTGTCCATTTGTCCATTTAGTTGTCGAGGTTACAGGTTTGGCTGGAATATAAGCTTGTGGCGGTTCCACTATACGTGAGTCTGGTGCTGAAGGGTTTGGTTGTGTATTATTTCGGGGCTGATACGGAAGGAGAGAATTAACTCGAGGTGGAAAAGCTGTAGTTTTAGAGTTTCTGGTTTCAAAGGCTGATGAGTTATCGGGAATGACGTCTGCCTTATCATAGAATCTTGGTTGTGAATTGACAAAAGCACCATTTCCTGAAGCAAGTCTTGGTTGTGATCGAATTGACCCTGCATCACTACTATTTATCTGGGAGAGAGGGCTATATGGATCTTCTTTTCGAAGTGGTAAAGATAGAGAATCAAGAGACTCGCGCGAACTTTTTGTTTCAAATGACGGAAGGTAGGCGTTGTTAATTGTCATATCCATTGAAATTTGACGGCCTCTCAAATTAGAATTATCTCTTTCCTTAGCCATAGATAATGCTTTCTTTGATCGACCTAATTGTGGTACATCTCCTAGCCCAAAATCTAATGAAGCATGGAGATCATTCGCATCTTCTTCTCGCATCTTTCGCGTATGTCTACGTTGAAGAATCATGAACAAAATAGCGGCACCAACAAGTGGGACACTATTCAATATAAGAATATGATCATCAGAATATGAAGATTAAACTTACGCGACACCTAAAATAATTGGTAGAGTGAACGTAGATGAACTTGTCGGTTTTTCGCATGGATTCGGTCCACATCTAGACGATGATTCTCGTCGCCATAACTCATTATATAGTGGTATTCGGCCACGCCGTATTAAGCCCAGAGCTTCCATAGTTTAGAAATCTAAAAAATCTGCGATAGAAAAAGTGAAATTTCATTCAGATCCTAATCTTAAGAGGATAGTACTGAGCCTCTCATCCGTAAACTATAAAAAAGTCGTATAATTGAGGCCAAGTAAGCGCAATTAACCTCATTCAGTGAAGCAATTCCTAACTTGTTGAAATGAAGAGAAAACTACCCAAATGAATGTTGTCAACTATGTGAAGAGAAGGTCGTTTCCAATATTGTCAACACGGAATAAAACCCACTTCCCTTATGTAACGATCGTACGAATGAATGTAAATGAGTGGAAGAAGATATCAAAAGAAGGTTGTCTGTTGACTTCGTAGCATGTCAACACTTGAACCAAGCAAGTAAATCGAACAAAGTAATAATCTAAAGAGTGAATTGCCCGCTGGCGGGCTGTAGTGCTGAAGTTGCAATGGCGAGGATTGGGCTATTATGAAAAGAACTATAGGGATTTCATACGAGGCAAGGATCTTGAGCAACTCATCAAAATGCACATGGGTATTCCTGATATTCAGACTCCGATAGGAACTCAAGATGTGGGGAAGACTCAGGGATTCAATAGGGTCTCGCGCGGACGGAAATAAAATCCAGAGCCGAGATCCTTGATTGGCTCCGGATTAAATTAAGATGGGAGCTGCTACAATAATAAGTGGCTTTGGCCACAGCTTACAAGACTAGGGTATGTAGCTGCGTAGGTGGCTTAAATAGTAACAACAACAACAATATTGCTAATAATAATAATCGAGATTACAGGTAAAACCCAAACCAGCCAATAACAACGTCGAAGGAGAATACTATCATTCCAAGTGGAGCGGAGCGGCTCTTCTATCAAGGTTGGGGCTGATTTTGCTATTAACATATAAAATGAACCCAAATCTCCTCTATTAAATATACATCTCATGAATTTCGCTGTTTTTGGTTGCTATGGAGATGTTTACTAAATAGCTTAACTACTAGCTAACCTACTGTATCTATGAATCACACATACATCGGAAAGCAAGTTCAGATACTGGCTAATACTTTAAGCTTTTGGCTTACGGCCACTGCACGGTTGATCTCTGCATGGCAATCTGAACTTTAAACATATCTCTTCAGACGAAGGTGTAGGTAAGTAGTTTTCCACCTCGCCGTTGAGACGGTCTTTGGTGGTTCAAAATTGTGAGTAAAATCGAGTTTTAACTATGATACATCAAATGTAAGGTTGTATTCTTCATGTTCAATCGAACTATTATCTATTCATGGGGCAACGAGACATAGGGAGATATCTTATTTAGAACGGCTGAATACAACTGCAAGATCGGGTTTGTGATCTTCTCACTCGCTTTTTGGATATTCCATCTTCCTCTAACCAAAATAGGTATATAACAAGTTATTAGCTTAGAAAATGATCCTGCATTCTGTCTTAGTTCTTCGACTAATATGTATGTAAATCATTAATACTGTCAGACGATTCGGAAAAACTTCGATCAAGATTGTCTCCTGAACCAAAGAGGAGCCCAATGTACTCAATAGATTTTGATTACAGCATATTTGTTAATAGCCCTCTCAGCATTCTTAAGTCGCTAGGTAATTTGCTTGCGAAAACAACGTACAGAAACAGTTCTCGAAGACTTTCTACCTATTGATCATTTGTATTTAATGTGACTGATGTCGTGACTGGAGTTGTTTAAGAGGTAACATAGGGTATGCCCAAATTATTATACATTACTCAGTTCTGCCTTAAGGAAAGTGTACATTTAAGTTTGTAATAATTTAGATTCAACCACTTATTGCTTGTAAACCATGTGTTGTACGTATCTTGAACTAAGAGAATTTTTCACATCAACAGTTGTAAAATTCAAATCAATTTATTTATTTATTTATTTGAATAATCAAGGAATATTAAGTGTAATCAAGCAAAATAAAAACTGTCATGTGCTCGCTATAATTTCTACACCGCCTTCTATATTTAGTTACATGTAAAGGACGCTACTAGCGTAGTATTACTATAATAAGTTAGAAGGGGTATTCAGGATCAGCTATGCATGGACCTAATGGCCAAAATTAAGCCTACACTTAGCATGTTGCATCTGGCAAGATTAGAAGGGACACCCTCGCCATGAGCCAAAAGACCACACCATTTATTGAAAATTTCAGCAATAATGCCGTTTCACTGAGTATTCAAAGTTGTCTTCCTATTTCAATATAGTAAGACAAAAGTTGCATGTGTTTCGTAGGTTGTTCAAAAAGGTTGATTGAAGTGAAGAGCTTGTTAAGAATGAACTCGGCTAGCTTCAAAAATGTAAGTTGGCCCAGGGTAGGTGAGATTCGACGTTCCATGATTTGCATCATTTCATTAAGATGTGAGAGAATCTCAAACATATTTTTATATTGTGAAATCTGACTGCATTCAGATTTTAGATATAAACCCGTTTTATGGAATATATATATATATATATATATATATATATATATATATATATAAGAAGGCCGTGACATTATAGACAAGAATTGGAGTATGGTATCACCGTTAATTACCCCCTTTTTACCCCTTTTCCAACAATCATATGTTCCTCCCTTAATCGCCAATCGCTTAATGTGATTTTACGGTATCCCTGCTAAAATACCCTTGTAATTGCAGACCCTCACACGCCTTCTCAGTTTCGAGGGTCAGTTATTACTGCTAAACCCCAGTTGACTCACAAAGCTCAGGAATGATTTGGTGCTTAGTGGATTTGTTAGCCTATCTGCGGGTTTTGATCGGAAGGTATGTGTCATATTTCGACATTTCCATTACGGATCTCTTCTACCGAATAAGCTCGGACGGCCCCCCCCCTTCCCTTCCGACATCCCGATTTTGAAAAATCACAAGTCGATCTCTAGATGCATATTGCTATTCACCTCTCAAATCGTACTCATCATGTCTTAACGTGAAGAGTCTACTTGGCAAGCTATCCGATTTGGATGAAAACTCAAATTTATTAGTTGCTGCCGCGTATGGGATTCCAAGAACAACACTACGAAATCGGCTTGCAGATGGTACATTAGAGCGGGTTTCTAAACAACTATCGCAAATATTTTCTCCTGAACAAGAGAATTTTCTTCCTGATTGGATACTTGACTTAGATGGCCAAAAATTCCCTTGCCAACATGCTGGTGCTCGAGAAATGGCCTGTCGAATTCTCATTGTAAATTGAGACTCTGCCCTACTCGAGAAAGACTAGATTCCCAAGTCCTAAAAAAGGAATACACAAGTTCCTTCAATTTTTGGCCGATTTTAGAGACCACGCATCTCTTATGTATCTAGGCCAGCTCTAGAAGCATTTCACGAGCATTTTACAGAGGTTAAGGCACGATATAATATCAAGACCGATGATATCTCAAATGTGTATGAGCAAGGGTATGGACTGGGTGTTTATTCAAGTACAATGGTTCTTGCCTTCTTTAAGTGGAGGCACACGTATGTCAAATCACAAAAAAAGTGTAAATGAATCTCTATCCCTGAAGCTGTCAGTGCGGCCAGTAGGATTGCTAAGCCTTTGATTATCCCCAAAGGAAACACCCCAGATTGGACATTCGCGAAATCAAAGAACGTATGGATAAGTAATGAAATGGCTTTGAGATGACTATCGAGTATCTTTTTGCTCAAAACGAAGCCAGATGCGGACCGGCTTCCTTTGCTCCCATTGAATGGCCTTGGTAGCCGTACAATCAAAGATTTCATGTGTGAATGTAAAAAAATTATAATAATCTCGTTCATATATCCTCATACTTCTCAATTTTTGTCCACTTAATCGCGCCTGTATTATCTTCTAGCACTGTTATTTGGTTAGGTGGCATATAGCTCAACTCTTCGAGGAAAGTACGAATGCATTTTTTTTAATTTTCGGTGTATACAGTAATACGCAGAATAAAAATTTTCACATGAATTGTATGCATGATTTGAAATCTTGTTCCTCATGAAAAAATTCAAACTATTTCTAAATATTCCTATACATACGTAGGTTGTACTTAATTTATGGGACTGGACATTTGGGTTGTATCTTTCAATTATTCCTTTCAAAAGACCATTACATAAAGTTATAAGTAAACATTGATGAAATAGGAATTTAAATTTTTTATTCTGGTTTGAATCTAGTTATCGTATTCCATAAGTCTAAACATGTTTTTTAATTTTTTGACATCAAAAGAATATCTCTTGCAACCAAAAATAGTCGTTCTACTTTTTGTCTTGTTTATTGCATGCATTGTTGCCTTGGCAACATCCAGCATTGGCATTTTTCGCCGCGGCTGATTGTGCTCTTGCTGGAAATGATTTACTTCCAGTGTCTGCTCCTGACTTCGCCTAGATTTTGATATTAAAAGTTAGTTACTATATCTAGAATTGAGAAACGGTTATTTGGGTAGCATTACATTAGCGGATTGAATTCGAGCTGCATCGCTACTAGATGTCAGGTTTTTTTTTGTTGTCGGCCATATTGTTTGTCTTCGGATTTACTTTTTCAATTGGTTAGATATTTTGTGTAGCGGAAGTGGAGATACATAACAATTTGGAGAAGAGGGTAATTAGCTTACATTTTAATTTGTGGTTTGGTTTACAGAAGTATGTGATTAGACGAGAACAGAGAGTGCTACTTATACTTGACTACCTCTCTCTTGCAGCCATAGTTCCTCTCATTCACAGGTCAAGTTGCTCACTTATTCTTTGTTCACCCAGGAGGAGCCATGTAGTAACATTCATCTACATGATGCTTGAAACAAAAAGGTCGACAGCAATAAAGACGTCAATATAACCAACAAAGAAGTCAACATAACCAACCAAGAACGTTCGTTGATGGCGGGTGATACGGTGTAAAAAAAACAAAACTGCCTTAAGATGTGCAGTAATTAATTAGTTGGTTTGTTACTACTTTTTTTATGTACATCATTCACTTCTATTCCTTTCTTTTGTGTTGACTCATTCAAATTCGATTACTATTGATAGCATATTTTGATCTATGCATGAGAGTGAAATTGAATAATGGATTAGTTGGGGTATTTAAAGTATTGTCACTGACTTGATAATCGACATGGAGGTCATTGAAACAAATAAAAAACGGATAACAATAGCTATGGAGTGAATTAATTGTTCATTTGACTTGTCACAGAACTATTCGGGACAAACGATGGGGACGATCAATCATAATCTGATGTTGTTTGTTAGCTCTATGTAAATTCCACAAGAAGATTTCCCCGGAGAGGTCACCCGCTACGATTCATTCAATTATTATTACAGTCGATTTTGAAGTGGCTTGAACCTTCAGGCTAATCAAATCACCAAAGTACGATACACGGTAATAGAACAAAAGTCGGGGCTCAAGCGAGTTTTAAACTCAGTACTGCATATACATCATACTGAGCATATTGTTTTCAGTTTGCATCCGAATGAAACATTTAAATATCAAATAAAACAAAGACTAGACAAGTGCTCTTTTTTCGTCAAATTAAAATGCGCACATTCAATATAAGTATTCAATATACCTACCCCTAGAAGCACCACATAGAACAGTACAGTACGTCTCGGCATGATTTGGGTCAAAATATCAATCAGTCGATCAGGATTTTTTTACAGCAGAACCAGCAACTTTAAATCATCGCTTCCAGACATAAAGTTAGGGTATCAGTCTAACATGAGTTATTTATGTGCTTTCCATACCTACTAGACGGTGTTGAAGTCAGAAGAATACTGCGGCTAGTTGATCACATCTACATCATGATTCTACAGCTATTCTATCATTTACGAAGCTGTCTGCTCGTACCTCAAATACGGCTGATTCGCAATCAATTGTAGTTTATTTTTGCGACAAATTTCAGCATTTTCAGTGTACATGTGTTTGCTGCTACTCATTAATATTGGTGTTGTGAGTTACAACTCTATGACAGATAGGTCTACAGACATTTCCCCTTCCTCTCAAACGATGTTATAGCTAACTAAATCTTGCTCGTTTAGCTTTGCACAGATGATAAATTGGATACCCAAGCATAACTTCAATAGACACCTTCCTGGGTAATAGCACTTTTGGCCTGATGTAACGTACAAGTGACAGTCATTTCGCAAAGGAAGACGGACCTGAGAGGTTTGCATCCTACTGTGAAGTGTATGAAAATTACATACTAGCATTTTGCGCCAGCCTAACATACGATTAGTCAGTATGAAGGTATCATTATAATTTTCAACTAGGTCGGATTTAAAGAAGCATTGAAAACTTGATTGGCCAAAGCATCCAGGTAATACTAGCTATAGTTGAGCCGGCCATCAGGCTGTAGAACTGAACCCTAAAGTAGAGGGATAAGTTTAAGTATTCTTTAAATACATAATTTCAAGTAGTCAATTCCAAAAGATTTTTTTTTTTTAACATAACAAAATAAATGAGCAATCAGATTGAATGAAATATCGTGAAGCGAGCGATAAGATCGGTAAATCGTCAAAATTTAATTTGACGTTAGGAGTTTATTCTATTGTTAGTTAAATATGTTTTAGTCGTTCTACGACTATATAAACTTTATTTTTTTCCTTAAATACTCTTTAACCATTATCCGCTTGTAAATAAACCGTTACGTAAGACCAAGCTTTTTCGCTAGAGTAAGCATAGTTGTATTGAAAACAGTACAGGAAGTACTCGTGAGAAATGTTTGATTCTCATTCTACAACTTGACTTTATTGTATATTTAATTTATACCCTAACCAATGCAATAATCCTACCAAGTAAATCTCATCTTGGGTTAATTGCATAGACGGGCTATATTTTGGGCCAGTTATTATAAAGTACTGTAGACGTTAACTCTTCTTTTTCAGACTCACATCAGACTCTTCTACAGCTAAAAATCAGTCATCTCTTCTCTACTAAGAAAGGCATTATTATAATGACTTCAACAAAAGATAGCTCTACTGCACACTCGACCTATTTTAGATGCACATCCACTTGGGAGCAAGACTGGGAGAAAGCTAAGCAAAATGAAAACTTGGTAGAAATCAGATTTCAAGAGGATTTTCGAATCGCAGAGTGAGTAGTTTCCCAGAACTCAACACTATTGACTATTTGCCAACTTAAAATAAAGCTAGTAGCACTTCTGAAATATAAATTCCATGATTTACTAAGAGATAGTAGCAAAACTAACATGGATCACCCTAATCAGTGAGCATATAGATGCAATTGCAACTTCAACTATTGCAGAGAACCTCAGAAAGCTTCATTTCGGGGACTCGGATACAGGCCATGGTAGATATGTCTCAGATCAGGCTATTACAAGACTAGCACAGAGGTGCCCAAAACTAGAGGAAATAATTTTCGACTCCGCTACCTCACTCACTGATGTAGCACTACTTGCAATTGCACAAAATTGTTCCTTGATTAGAAGCATTAATATCTCCGGAAATGACAAAATCCACGGCGGGGTGAAGGGTCATTGTTTTGATCAGCTTGTTGCGAACCCAGACATAGCTCCTTGCTTAATCAGAATCACACTTATGGACCAAAGTGTTAAACATAAAAAAATAAAATTACTGACCAAACAACGTCCTGGTCTGACAGTACTTGAGGGTGATTCAGTGGGTGATGGAATTGCTGCTCAGATTGTTGCATCTGCAACTGGTGCAGGTAATATGACTGAATGGCGCAATGGTAGAATGGTTTCGATGACATCTGCTTATGGTATGAGTGATATCTCTTTTGATGAATTCGATGATATTGATGATAGTGATGGTTTATCTTTCGACTCAAGTGATTATGATAGTGAGGAAAATTATGACGAGGATTTCGGAGAGGATTAGGAAAGAATATAAAAAAAAAGAAAATGAGCAGAGTTATTATAAGCCTGAGTACTTAAGAAACTATGAAATTGTCGATGAAAAGAACATTTTTGTAATTTGATTTTCTCCTCTTTCACTCATTACCGTCGTGGTATTTATAAGATGTGCTAGTATTAATCAATGGCTCTATGTAATAGTTACATACTACGCTTCAACCCAACGCTTAGTTCCCTCTTTTGATAGAATTTAAGTGATGAACTACCGAAAAAACAATGGAGGCTTTTAACGACCATACTTTGTATTTTGGGAAATCCAAAAAACAGCTCGCGTTTTTTTCAAAATCATTATGTGATCTCCGGCCGCTTACTATGTCCACCAGCTTTGAGTTCGATACACCATTGTTAAAGATATGAAAGCTACAGTTACCTAGGTGACAGGAACACATTAATGTCGGTACGGTATTTGTTACGACCCCTGAAACCCCATCAGTTTGGCATACATGATTATATTTTTAGGATACTTGTGGAGTTTCAGCGAAATAAATAATTTCCAGTATATGTTTATTTACAGGGTATATATGTAGAGTTCTTGAACCAAGACTCCCCCCCACCCCCCAAAAAAGAGATGTATGTGTGCGATATCATCTTCTATACACTAAAGGAGAAGCGAAAGACACATGAATATGATTTTGGTGACATAAAAAAAGGCAAAACCTTTCGTCTAGTTAAATGTGTAATTTGCCAATTTTGTATTCTTAGCATTATTAGTACTACTTACTATTCGATAACTTTATTTAATTTTTTTTTCTTTTTCTTTCTCATATTATTTATCATTCTTATTATCTATTTTTAAAAAAAAAAAAAAAACACAAAAAACACAAAAAACACAAATCCAATCCATTCTTATGCCTAGTTCTTAGTTAAATCTTACGAAAGAACGTCGTAATCAGGTTTATCTAATTGTTTGCGCCGTACCAATATATATATATATATATTTTTTTTTTTTAATTCCATTATTGACCTATGTTCGAGTATTTCACCACGTTCACTTTTTTGACATGTTTCTCATATCTTATTAGGACAAGGGTAGTTAGAATAAGTTAAGAGTTACAAGTACTGAATAGTATTAGTTCTGCAAAAAAAAAAAAAAAAAAATTTTTTCCCAAATTATGCGAGGATAAGAGTTTCGAGAAACTAAACTACCGATAGTTGTCACGAAATAAGACTATGTCTTTATTAAAGGATAAATTGATCACGGATTGAGTAAGAGGTCCAAGGGGACCGTCTTACTTATGCTACCTCGCTAAACTACATATAGCGCTAACCGCTAACTAACGCGCTAACTAACACTAATTATATTGAAAGATTTAGCAAGATGTGACATAAGGTTCCTTCTCCGGGTGCAAAAGCTTATGTCTACGGTCCGTTGAGAATATTTTCATTTGTTTCAAATTTGGAAATTTACGCATTGTTAATTTCTTGTGATAAATCTGCTGACTTTTTAATAATTTGTTTTGCTTTGGCGATGTCTGTATGATTAGGTTTTTTTCTTTTTCGGATATTCGTCTTGAAATTCTTTAATAGCTCTAGAGGCAAACATGACGGTTTGCAAGGGTTCCCAAGTAATATCATTACTATCTCTCCATTTAATTTGGTACTGGAACATACCTTTATGTCTCTTGCAATTGATTATCTT
>QVIK01000557.1:0-34569 GCA_003957845.1 Oidium heveae
TATCCGAGCTTTCTTCATGCCCCTGCGAGTAACTGTCGCCCATGTGTTCTCTACTTTTTCGGGGATCTTTGGTAGACTAACCGTCTCTTGTGTTGTCCCCAAGCTTGACTCTGTTCTCGTCGTACTTCTTGGGATCGCTACAGCAACTTTCTTCACTGTGATCTTATCTTTCCCTAGTTCATGACCACTATACTTACTCGGTCGAGAGTGTGACGGGAATTTAGGGGGGGTGGGTGAGTTATCCACTGCCGCAAAGTTGGCTATGGCCAACTGAAGGTATGCCTTAAAGGCTACAACTTCTTCTACTTCAATTTCATCTTTGAAGTTTGCTAATGTACTTTCTAGACTGCTAATGGCAGTTGTACATATCATAAGACGGGCGTGCCATACACGTTCGCGACGTTGTCGGATCGCAACTATCTCAGCTAGTTCCTTTGGGAGGAACGCGTTTCCGATGTTAATTTTGTTACTATCATTCAGAGTAGTTCTTTCTGAACAGGACGCTTAGATGGAGCGACAGGCTTGAGGATTTGTCTGCCGTCTATATTCTTTGTAAGAGAATGTAGATTTAACGGTGATGATGGTGACGCGAAAGGGGAAGGGGAGATGGGTATTGGGGGTATTGGGGGAATAGGTGGTGATTTTTGGCTCTGTTCCGTTATAGGAGCTGTAGATTCTTGAGACATATCCATTGAATCAGTCATTCTTTTTGTTGAATCAGTCATGTATGCAGGGGTATTGTGTGTGTAATTTGTTTTTATCCAATCCTAATTTGGACATAATCTGCAAATAAAGTTAAAGTCGAGGCTTTGTATGGTGGATGACACGAATAAATCAATGGATATATGCCAAGAACCACAAACTCTTACAACGGAATTGAGCCACCAACCACCCTTATTCCCTCAATCCCTCAAAATCCAACCCCATTCCCCTTATCAGTTCACCTCCACCACCGTTAAACCTAGAAATTCTTTCGAAGACAATAGACGGTAGACAGATCCTCAAGCCTGTCGCTCCTTCAAGGCGTTCGCTACCGGAAAACCCTCAGAGTATAAGCAGGAAAGACTTCGATATTGGAAATGCGTTCCTCTCACAAGAACTTGCTGATATAATTGCGACTAGACAATGTCGTGAACGAGCTTGGTATACACGACTTATGATGTGTACTACAGTCATCAGTAATGTGGAAAGTACACTAGCAACCTTCACGGAAGAGGTAGAGAAGGAAGAAGTTGTGGCCTTAAAGCCATATATCCGATTGGTTATAGTCAACTATGCTGCGGCTGACTTTTCACCCGCTCCACCAAAAATTCCTACACACTCAAGGCCAGCCAAAGGCAATGAAAGCGGCTCCAGTAAGGAGAAGAGTACTTTGAAGAAAGTAGCTGTAGCTGTAGCAATCCCACCTAAAATCATTCCCCAGACAATAGAGAAGTCATGGGCTACAGTGACTCGTAATGGGCAGAAGAAGGCTCGGATTACTCAGAGCGCCTGTAATCATCAAGCAGCTCTAGCGAGCAAAGCAATTCAAAATATGACAAATAAAACTAAGTCCTCACCTAGAGCTTCCCCAAGCTTATCTACCGCAGAAAAAAGACTTTTTGTCCGTCTGCCGCAAGAACACGAATGGCGTAAGGTATCTCTGATAGGCATTCGTGAAGTAATTGTCAAAAAAATACACATCCCACCCTCTCTTATTGGAAAAATAAAGCCTGTACACTCAGGGTTTGCCCTGAGTCCTTGCAACTCAGAAGCTGTTGAGGAATTTTTGAAAGCAGAAAATGGTCTCTCTATGTCGGGAGTATAATTGGAAGCTGCAACCGACTGGGTTTCGGTACTGGTTCCAACGGTACCAACCTCTGTCCATATGGAAACGGAGGAGCACAATCTCACATATTGTTGAAATTGTAATGTGTGAGAACATGTCTTAAAGTATTATGAAGATCGCCGCTACGTTAGTGGAGCTTCTGCTGGATCAGGAGTTTAGAGCTAGCAAGCGTATGTAGATGCCCCTGTCTCCTTAGATTGGCTTACTAGCTTCTGCTTGGTACATAAAAAACTATGCCCCGTACTATGCCCCGTTGTATTTATATATATATATATATATATATATGAAATTTTCCGTTAGCCTAAACTTTTATATACATTAATCTACATCTCATAGAATTACCTTCTGCTGCCTTGCCTAGAGGATCATTACCTACACTAGGAGTATTTTGCAATAGGTTATGAGGACCCGGTTTATACTACAAAGTACATTAGGCTAAACCTAAATCGATAAGTAAGACTGTTTTAGGGAAGGAAAAAATCTAGTAAAAAGTTGACTACTAGATCACTATACATAGGGAGGAAAGAAAGATGAAATTAGAGAAAAGAAGTTCGGAAACGCTCTGCCATGAAAACTATGAAGACCGGTTTAGACGAGCAAAGCTCAGGATTAGACAGAAAGGTGCTTGGTATGCAGTAGAGCATACCGCGGAAGAATATGCTTGGATTATTAGGCATGAAGATGCTATAGGTAAAAAGGGAGAGAAAGCTTCTTCCTCGATAGGTAGAAAGGCCACTGTCGATCCAAGCAAAATAGATAGTATAGAAGAACTAACGAGTCCCTTCTCAAGGCAAGGAGACTGCTGGAACATAGAGAAGAGGAAGCGGTTCGATCAGTGGGATGCGTAGGCTCTGGGGATAATGATGGAAAGATTAGATACAGATGATGCTGCACTAATCGACGAGTTTGAAACGGCGGCTGCGGTATGGACCCAGCTCAAAATTAAATATTTCAAGACCAATAAAAGTACGACCACTAAGAGTACGGCCCGCATAAATATGTCTGCGATCCAAAATTTTAAGTATACCAGCGGGTTTACAATCGACGGTTCATGGCTAAAATTAAAAGAATACCGTCGGAAGATCATTGCAGCAAACAAGGCACATACATCATCATTATAGGATGATGTATTGTTTCATATTTTGACGAGTGCTTTATATAAAGCTGACATTTATGTTAACGCACTTGATGGATTTATGGCACTAAACCTCTCAGATGATGAGTGTTTAAAAATCCTGCAAGAGAAGGAATCATAGGTAAAGGAGGCCAAGAATCTGTTTTCGGAAGCTAATGAAGAGGGTTTTCCTCTAAAAGATTGAAAAACTATCTCATAGTCGATGAGGGCATAGTAGCGACTCAGATATTGAAATGAAAGATGCTATATTAGAATGTTTCTGTTGTGGCTCGGAAGACCACTTTGTTGCTGAATGTCTCTATTAGGATGCCAGTAGAAAGTTTGCACGAAAGTTGCGGTTAAAGGATAAAGAATCTAATCGAATAAAAATGAAAGCAAAATATAAGCATGCAGATAGAGCCACAAGACTTAGAGTAGCTTTAAGAGGGCAAAGAAAATATCCCGTAAGAAAAGGAAAGGATATGCAGCTATTGAATCAGATACATCAAGTCCTGAACTTGGTGACAGTGAGCTAAGCAGTAGTGAATTTGATAGTCTAAATGATGAAGTCGTTGCACTATCTAAAGAACACATTAGTAAGGCAACTCCAGGTACCTGGGCCCTAGATACCGGCGCTAACTCTTCAATGACTGACCAACTCTAACTATTTAGAGAAGGATCGTTGCAAAAAACTCCAGTTGTCACTATTCAAGTAGGAGGAGGAAAATTATACTCTGATCTGAGGGGGATAGCGCGTGTTGATGATGCTGATGGATCCGTAAAATACTTGAATAATGTCCTCTACGTACCTTCTCTTGGCGTGAATTTAGTTTCTTCCAAAAAGCTTCGCAAAGACGGCCTGAAGGGTTTTTTTGATGATGTATTAATTTGGATTAATAAAAAAGACATTACTGTACTTACTGCTAAACAAACCAACGGTCTTTACATTGTTAATCACATTTCGAGACAGATTGGTGGGCACTACTTTGAGCATTTACAGAAGGCAGCACCCGCTGTTTTCTACTGTGACAATGATATGACAGATGTAGATCCAGATGACTCGGAACCTGGGTTGGCCACTACGAAAGCGCAAAGACATTGGTATCGACTAATGCATCGTAGATTCAATCATTGTGGACTAGCTATGCTCTGAACACTTAACCTAGTTACTTCACTTCAAGACCCCATCAGGATACCACCTGCAAAGCGACGTCTCTGTAGAACTTGTAAGCTTGCCAAAATGTGAAACCTCAAAAATAAGGAACTCTCTGAAAAAAAGAATAGAGAAGTTAGAATTAGTGCATATTGATTTTACTGGTCCATTTACAACCCCGCTTGTAGGAAATAAAGTATTACTGCAAATAGTTGAAAGTGCAACGAGTAATTGTTGGTCAATACTCCTACCAAGTAAAGATAAAGCTATAGATGCTATGCGTGGTTGGAAAAAACGAGAAGAGCTATTTACTGGCTGTAAGTTAAAAGCGGTTCGATTAGATAATGCCCCAGAGTTGAAGAAAATCTTAATAGAATTTGAGAAAACTGATGGGGTGCAGAATCAATCGGCAACAGTTGCTAGCTCACTTCGGAACAGTCTCGTAGTAAGGGATATCCAGACTGTAGAGGGAAATATAAGGTCTATGCTAAAAGATCAAGACTTTCCAATGGAATTCTGGGATGAAGCAGCTGTGGCAGATGCACATATTAGAAATATGCAACCAAGAGGCCCCATCATTGATTGAAAAATAACATGTCCTCAAAAGGCATATACAGGATTAGAACCAAATATAGACAATATAATTGTCTGGGGGAGTAAATGTTGTGCATTTCTTGACCCAAAGACCAGACACAGACACGATAGGCAAGATAAGTTGACGCTAAGAGGGAGAGAGTGAGTTTTTTTGGGGTAGTCGGATGATACCGACAAACACCTCAGAATGTACGCTCCTTATCTAGGGTATGTAATTAGGAGCAGTCGCTTAATCGTTGATGAATCAGTAGCTGGCGGATCAGTTGATCTAAGGTTAAGAGACTGTGCTAACAGTCCTCAGGGAACTCCAGTAGATTGTGCAGACAGAAAGAATAGGGGTAGACCTCTTAGACAAAATTCTAATGAGGGTATGTCGGAACTATCACTTGGAACTATCTTTCAGGAGGAAAAAACTGAGAAACCAGAAAATATGACTATTTTTAGTTCTGCAGAAAAGAATAGCTTTAAAGACAAACTTATGGACATAGATCGGCCTACAGAAATTATGGAAGGAGTGAATAGCCAAGTTCTTCCAATAATGTCGGAGATTTTGGAACTAGATCAAGAAAATAAACAAATTAGTAAAGAAAAAGGTAACAACACATCAATCGAAATAAAGGAAAGTTTGTCCATACTAAATAACAAGACTGGAAAAAATACTGTTACTGAGGATGTCAAAGAGACTGTTCAAAAACCTGGTCAGAGAAATAATAACGAAGATATTCCAAAGCCCGTTTTTGAAAACCAAAGGAAAACTGAAAGTCCAAAACAATCATGCAAGGCTTTAAGAGAGGATGAAACCGGTTTCGAGGATACTACTTGTACAGAAAATCTGAAACCAAAAGCAGATGAAGATTTAGGGCCAGTACGCTGCGATGAGCTAGATGATTCCACTATGAACTTAGTATCAGACCTTGAAGCAACTAAATGCCTAGAGGAAAATAAACAATCGGGCAAGAGACGATATTACTTTAGGGAAAGAAAACCTAAACGACGAAGGAAACTAGATGACGACTTTATTGAAATGGAGAGAAATTCAAAAATGATAAGGGCAATGGCTGTTTGGATCGTAGAAGATAAAACTAGAGATGATTATGATTGCCCTGTGATAAACTGGCCAGTTAGTAAGCTTTGCAAGTTTGAAGAAAATACATCAAAAATGATTGAAAATGCATTTCTAGTTGTATTAGACAACATGAACGAGAAGATAGAATGTGCCTTTTCATCATTGGATAAAGGGAAAATAGTAAATGGTATTAAGATTCCTATAAGTTACAAAGAAGCAGTTAATGACCCAATCAATCCTGAAAAACGAAAAACGCAATCAAAGAGGAAATCAGTTCACTCGTACCTAATGGCACGTGGAAAGAATACTTATTACCTAATGGGGCAAATCTCGTGTCTACAAAATGGGTCTTTGATATCAAGAAAAATATTTTAGGAGACATAGAGAGATTTAAAGCTCGCTTAGTGGCTCGAGGGTTTTGTCAAAAGATTGATGTTAATTACAATGAAACATTTGCCCCAACTGTCAGAGTTGAATCGCTTCGAATGTTCCTCACGATGGTACCAAAAGAGGATTTGGAACATCATCAGTATTATGTTAAAAATGTATTCGCGGAATCACATCTTAAGGAGCAAATATTTCTTGCACCTCCAGAGAGATACAAAGATAGGAAAGACTATGTCCTTAAGGCACTTACAAGTCTTTATGGCCTGAAGCAAGCAGGACGCGATTGGAATCTATTACTCCGGAATTTCTTATGAGAGTTAGTCTTTAAACAAAGTCAAGCTGATCCACGTATATTTACATATAAGGAGAGGGATATAAAAATATTGGTGTATGTTGATGATATAGTAGCGGCAATTCAAGACAACAGAAATCTCTCTTGGTTTTACGATCGATTAAAATCAAGGTTCAATACCAAAAACCTGGAGGAGATAAGTAAAGTTCTTGGTATTCGAATAACTCGTGACCGGAAGAATGTAAGTCTATTTATGGACCAAGAACAATATCTTGAGGAAGTTTGCAACTCACTTGGCATAACAAAGGCAAAGTTTAAGATGCGAGAAACACCAGCATCTTATCTAGATAGCCTACTCGCAGCTAATGAAATTGAGGTTCCTATTGGCCCTACACAGTACTCTAGGGCAAGCGGAAAAATTATTTTTAGTATGGTCTACACGCGGCTAGATCTTGCGCATACTTTAGGAAGACTTTCTCAGTTCATGAAAGTCCCAGTGGAGCGTCATGGCCATGCGCTTAAGTGGCTGTTACAGTATATATGACCCACATTCAAGCAAAAACTACGTTTTGGTCCAGGAAGAATACATTGTGAAACATTGGGAATCTATAGTGCTGCAGATTAGGCCAGCGAAAAGAGGGATCGAAAAAGCATCCCAGGTGGGGTTTCAATCTTTTATGGGGGCCCGTTTGCATGGGCATCGAGAAAACAAACTTCTATGTCAACTTCCTGCACAGAATCTGAATACATTGCTTTATCAATGTTCGCAAAAATAGGCCAATGGGCAGCTCAGGTCTGGAAAGACCTAGAAGTGCCTCATTACATAAACTCAAATAGAGAGCGCACCGTACAGATGTTCGGAGATAACCAAGGAGCTTTGGCATTAGTAAAAAATCCCCACATACATGAACGATCAAAACATATCGACGTGTCCTACCATGTTATCTGTGATGTGGCTGAGACGAAAAAATTATTCGTGAACTATATTCCAACGGAAAGTATGACGGCGGATGGAATGACGAAACTACTCGCGAGAGTTGCCCATCGCAGGTTCAGAGAGCAGATACGGAGTGGTGGATGAAGATACTCTACGGCCATCATCTGAAGTAATACAATAAGACATTTTCTCAGGGGGGCTGTTGAAATTGTAATGTATGAGAACATGTCTTAAAGTATTATGAAGATCGCCGCTACGTTAGTGGAGCTTCTGCTGGATCAGGAGTTTAGAGCTAGCAAACGTATGTAGATGCCCCTGTCTCCTTTGATTGGCTTACTAGCTTCTGCTTGGTACATAAACAACTATGCCCCGTACTATGCCCCGTTGTATATATATATATATATATATATATATAAATGAATGAAATTTTCCGTTGGCCTAAATTTATATATACATTAATCTACATCTCAAAGAATTACCTTCTACTGCCTTGCCTAGAGGATCATTACCTACACTAGGAGTATTTTGTAATACGTGTATCATAATTGGAGAACCAACACATCGTGCTGGTAACACGCTTGATCTGGCATGGACTAACATAAAGGAGGCGATGGCTTGGGTCTGTAGAGAGGAATGTATGACCAGCGACCATCCCCCAATATGTGGCTTCATACCCAATCCTAGGGAGGCATCAGCGACCCTCCCAAATGTAAATAAAAAATTTTCCAATATCAATTACAAACTCACCTCAATTCGGTCGAGGAGTGTCACAATGGTTCCCTCTAATCATCTGCTTAAACATACTAGAAGAGATAGTTAAATTTGCTCGAGAACTATGTTGGGCTTTGGAAAACGCGTTGAAAGCAGCTGGTAAGCGACTCAATAAGAGAAGTGAAAGAAGCGCACCGTGGTGGACACTAGAATGTAAGTACGCTCATTTGGAATACCGAGACGCAGTGCAAGAATCCGAGCGTATTAAAAAGGCAAAGACTCTTAGAAATACAGTTGCCTCGGCGAAAAGAGAGCACTGGTACAAAACGATAGAAGACTCGAAATCGTCTGAAGATACATTCATGCTCATGCGTTAGGCAGCCCCCCGAAATGCTAGTTTGACACCTCCTCTTCGACAAGAGGGGAAATTTATATCTGACCAAGCAGAACGCGCAAATATTTTGCGAGATTGTCTTTTGGCACGCTTCACAGCATCCGATGACCTGCCTCCATGCACACTATCAGGAGAAGAACGTATTCCGTGGTCGGAGGAGTTGACGGTGCTTGAAGTAAGGGCTTGTACGATTGAAAGTGGCAACACTAGTCCCGGAGCCAACGGAATTTCTGTCGAGCTACTTGCAGCCTGCTGGCAAAGCATAGAATACCATGTGACCCATCTTTTCCGCGCATGTATACGCCTAGGTTACCACCCTCAGTGCTCTAAACTTGTAGATATAGTTTTTCTTCCAAAAGCTGGGCGGGATCCTTCATCAGTAAAAGGATGGAGGCCGATATCACTACTATCTTTCCTAGGAAAAAGATTGGAGAGGATTTTGGCAAGGAGAATGTCACAGCTTTCCGTTGTTTGCGACATCGTTGGCCGTCAGCAATTCGGCGCACTCCCAAAGCGATCATCAAATGACCTTGTTTCATGTTTGGTGCACGACATTGAGGAAGCTAAGTCGCAAGGTTGGGCTTCTACGTTTGTTACACTTGATGAGCAAGGAGCTTTTGACGCTGTTCTACACAATAGGCTGATATGCTGGATGCAAGCTCTAGGGTGGCCTAAATCATTACTCCGATGGACTTCATCGTTCTTGAAGAGTCGCAAAGTACAAGTCCGATTTCAAGGAGTAAAAAGTGTTGAAATGCGTGGATGGCATTTGCATAATTCTGAATATTCCCGATAAGAGCGATGGCGTGAAACAACATTGTTTCACTAATTTTATAATCGTGGGTCGTATAGGTATTATATATAGTCAAGCGCTATATATTGTTTTTTAACACCCATGATATCAAGGTATCTCTTATGTTACTTAGATGGAATGAATTGTAACACTGTAACATCTTAGTAGATTAGTACTTGCTTTCCCTTAAGTCTTTATCAATGATTTTTAGTAACTCTTGATAATAAAATACGAATATACATATTTAACAGATTATAAGACCAAATTCTTTAAGAAATTAAAATCTTGAATTGATATACTTGGATCCATACTTGAATAAGCTACCATACTACTAGAGTCTTCAAGCTCGTTTATAATTCAACATGTTCAGTTATTAACTTTGTACCTTTTATAAATTCTCAATAATTTCACTCACAATGTGCACATATGAAATTATTAGATCCTTAAAACACACCCCAAAGCTAAGTAGAAACACTTTTGCAAGGTGGAGTGCAGTTTTCGTGCAAGTTCTGATAAATCACAAAAGAGATCAATATATTATACAAGGAATATCAAGTACAAATAAACTAAAATTTGATTCCAAAGACTCCAAAGAATCAATAAGTGTACCAATCGATCCCAGTGACATTGAAAAAGACGGTAACATCAAGGCGGCCCTACTTCAGCTTGTCCCTGAGGATGCCTACTACCTTATCGAGGATAAACCCACTTCAAAGGATATGTGGGATTCACTCAACCAGTACTTCAAGTCCCAACAAAACGCTTCAGTTGATATATTGCTTGAAGAGTTCTGGAGTTTTTCCATGGACGAGGGCACTGATATTGATAAGTTTGCCCAGGAACTTATCAAACTACAATCAAGGATTTCATCAGTCGACAAATCACATCGACCCTCTGATATGATCATGAAAAGTCGACTGTTGAATCATTTCGACAATTATAAGGATGGATATTTCAGTGGTGCAGTAACGGTACTCAGAAATGACCAATCAATGTCATTCTTTCAGACAATTGACTCGCTAAGGACTACTCAAACGAGTTGTAAACGGCAATATCCAAATTATATGATTTCTCTCGTCACAAGTTAAGAAGGCCAAGAGCCGTCAAATTCAAATAAAAAAAACTGTGCTCACTACAAAAAGAGTGGACACATTCGCGAAGCTTGCTTTTTTGTGGATCGAGACACCTGACGGAACCAAGTGGGCAGCAAAGAATCCAGAAAAGGCCGCCAAAGTCAGAAAAATGAAAGAACAGGTTGGAAAACATAGGAAAGGAAAAGGATATGAGAAGGGCAAAGGAAAAGGGAAGACAAACAATGATGAAGATACTTCGAAGTTTAATGGCTCAAAAGACATTTTTTCCGATGGAGCATGGATAATAGAAGAAAGTATACTTTGTTCCAGTAGTGCCCAAAATGCAAATGATATAGTACTTGATACTGGTGCCACTCATCATGTTTTTCACAAGTCTTTGTTCACATCTATATCTCAAATTACTATGTCTGTTCAAACAGCAGCTGGACAACTATTACCGGTTGCCGGAGTTGGTTCAGTGGAATTTGCAGTGTCTAATTTCGACAATACTGCAATGAAAATGATAAAAATTGACGATGTCTGGTACATCCCGAAATGCACCAAGAACCTTGTCTCGGGACCACAGCTTCTAAATAAAGGTTTTGAAATTTATTCAAATGAGAGAGACCTAGGAATTTATACTAGGGATAATATATTGCTAGCAACTGCTCGCATTAAAGGCGGACTTCTTTGTTTCAACACCTCTCGTCTCAAGAACACTAATATCTCTTCGATTGAGTCATCTGATGTTTTACTTTCTCGAAGCAGTAATGAATTGGCCACTAAGCTAGTTAATGATCGATTTGCTCATGCGGGGGCACAAATTATCAAGAAAATTGATTTTTCTCACCTTAAATTGAGAAATATGAGAGGAAAAGATGCTGCATGCTTCAAGATCGACGCAGAAGCTTTAGAAACTTGCGATGTTTGCAACTCTTGCAAACAAGTGGAAAAAATTAATCGAAATCCTGTTGTTAGGTCATCTATTAAGCTAGAATTGATTCATTGCGACACTTGGGGTAAAAGTCGTGTAGTAGGAATTTTAGGGAGTCAGTATTTCGTATCATTTACGGACGATGCTTCTCGTGAAAGTGAAATCTATCTCCTTAGTAGTACAAAGGAAGTGCCAAACAAGTTTAAGTTATATAAAGATATGAAGGAGCTTCAATGTGACCTTAAAATTAAAGCAATGCGCTTTGATGGAGGAGCCGAGTATAAGACCATCGATTTTGGTGGTATCTCAAAGCAAATTAGTGCCCCATACACCCAGCATCAAAATGGGGTTGCTGAGCGGTTAAATCGAACTTTAGTAACAATGGCCAGGTGTATGCTTATGCATGCTGGGCTTCCTCTTCGTTTTTGGGACGCCGCAATACTTGCAGCTTCATACATCCGTAATAGGTTACCTATTAATTCCGAGAATCGATCATCATTTGAAGATATGAATGGTCGTCCTCCTGTAACTTCCCACATGGAGGTATGGGGGTGTATCTGTTATGTATTAATCGACACAGATGATCCTCGCAGATACAAATTATCACCGACATCTTGAAAAGGTATATTTTTCGGATACTGCGAGTCAAATACTAAATATCGGGTTTATATTCCATCCAAAGCTAGTCGAGAAAAGGTTATATTCTCCGCAAATGTCCGATTTCACGAGGATAAGTTCTGGGATTGGGATAAAACAGATTCTAAACAGTTAGTTCAATTAGACGATACATTGCTCGAAGAGAACATTGTGGTTGATTCCGATAGCGACGATAGTTTGAAAAGCTATCTTGATGTAGAGTCTCTTCCGACATCACCATCCACCACATCTGTTGCCAATCCTCATCCATTACCAGAAGTTGAACCATTTTCTATGAATGAGCAAAATAGCGAGTCAACTGAGATTAGACCAATTCCTACTTTCGAGTCACCTCCATTACCAGAAGAGCCAGAAATTAGCCAACCTCACTCACTACCAGAAGAAACCGCAAATACATCTACTTTCGGAGAAGCTTCAAATGCGGCAGCCGATAGGAGGAGTAGTCGAATACGCAAACAAATTGAGTCTCGGCCAGCATGGCAGCCTAAGCCGCGTGCTTTCCATATTGGAGGTGATATTCCCATCCCTCGAACTTATAGGGAAGCAATTAATGGGCCTAATAATTTAAATTGGAAAGCTGCGATTGACGAGGAACTCGATTCTCTTACGGTGAAAAGGGTATTCACACCAGTAAACCATATTCCTCATGCAAGAAAGCCCATTGGCTCACGCTGGGTTTTTACAGTGAAGTCAGACGGAAGATTCAAGGCGAGTTTTGATACCTACTCCCCAAATTTAAGGATGGATTCGTTGAGGATTCTGTTGGCAGTTTCAGCTTTTCGCGACTGGGAGATTGAACAACTGGATGTCAAAACTGCATATCTTGAGGGAGATCTCAATGAGATTATATTTATGAGATCACCTGGGGGGTTTAAAACAACAAAATATGTTCAACTAAATAAACCACTATGTGGTTTGAAACAGTCGGGAAAGGCGTGGTATGAGAAACTTGACAGCAGACTTATTTGCCTTGGGTTTAAGAAATCTGTCAGTGATGGATGTATCTACATTCATACTAAGAAGCAAATAATTATAGGTGTCTATGTGGATGATTTGATGATCTGTAGCAGTCACCTCCAAAACATTAACGCAATCAAGAAAGGATTGGCGATCCATTTCCCAATCAAAGACCTAGGCCCGATCGGGACAATTATTGGCTGGAAGATCTCCCGAGATAGAGCAAATAGAAAACTGAAGATCTCGCAATTCCCATATATTTATGACAAAATTAGTTCGTTTGGACTAACCGACGCAAAAACTTATGCGTCCCCAATGGAGGGTTATAGAGGCATACTACCTCCACAAGAGGGTGAACCATTAGCTGATGAATCTGCCTATTCAAGTGCAGTCGGTAGCCTTGGGTATGCCGCAAATAGCACAAGGCCAGATATTTCATTTGCGACTTATCAACTTGCCAGTTTTAATGCTTCTCCGGTGGTTCGACATTGGAATTCAGTGTGTAGGGTATTTTGATACTTGAAGGGATCTGAAAATTATATCATAACATACGTTTTTGGCCCCCCATCAGATAGAATTACAACCGGTACTTGCTTTCCCTTTAGTCTTTATCAATGATTTTTAGTAACTCTTGATAATAAAATACGAAAATACATATTTAACAAAAAGTCCCAAGGAAATAGTTTGTGTGGTGCCCCAGGGATCACCCATCTCTCTCCTTCTCTTCCTTCTCTACATGGCTGAACCAATGCAAAGTGAGAATAAAATTGCACGTTTCAGTTATGCTGATGATATCGGAATTGTAAGCTTTGCTCGTAAAATTAGTGAATCGGTAATGGTGGCATAGAGAGAAGTCGATAGCCTAACGAGCTGGGCTGAAGAAAATGCCATTCCGTCTGATACCCAAAAATCAAAGGTAGTCCAATTCCCCGGTAGTAAGAAGGAAGAACCTATTGGAGTTTATGTGAAGGGAAACATGATCGAACCAGTCGAGTAAATTCGTTGGTTAGGAGTGTACCTTGATCCTCGCCTAACTTTTCAACATCATGTGGTAATCTGGTGTGGAAAGGCGCTCAAGCTAGCTCAATATATGAGACGAGTAAGTTCTGTCATGAGAGGTGCAGCTCCAAAGGCATTAATAACAGCAGTAGAGTCATGTGTTGTTCCGATAGCAACTTTTGGTTCAGATGTATGGTGGCCAGGAAAGACACGTCCTACAGCAAATGGGAACGTCGTACCCCCTACATCACACCTATGCGGTTGATAGGGTCTTACATGTAGCTCTGAGAGCTGCCCTTCCAGTCTGGAGGACAACAACAGACGTTGTTCTACGCAGGGAAGCAGGTATCCCTCCAGCTTGTGTGCTACTAGAGGGTTTTCGACTTCGACTTGTTGCTCGTCTTAACTCGCTTGATGATCCTCACCCACTTCGGATCAGAGCAAGTAAATGCCCTAATATTGGCACATTAAAGTACAAAAAAAAGCAAAGACTACTCCTACCCACTTCATGTGCTGTCGATGTCACGCTAATCAAATGCGCAAAATTCGGAGAGGTATGACCATGGATAACTTTAGAAAACAACTTTTAGGGCATAATTGCTTGAAGAAGTTCAGCGAATTTTCACGAATAACGGGTTGCTTTGGTGACCAAATGTTTAACTCATCCTCTGCTGGACGCGAGGAGAGTGTTTAGCAAGATGCCAACACTTGGAATCGCGGGCTAGAGCTTGGTGTGAGAAATGCTGAGAATAACCCTTTTAGTTGTTACTTTCTTTTACTTATCATTTACATTTGTTTCCTTTTCTTGTTTTTCATGCTTTTCATAATTGCGTTTATGGATTTTACATTTCTTGTAAATAGCGATCGTGAACGAGTAGGGTATGCCTGAGGCCATGATCCCGAGCGGCTCCGCCGGTTTTGTACCCAAAGCCAACATTAGGGCTTATGCCTAGTACCTTAAATAGAAAAAATAAAATAAATAGAATAAATAAATAAATATGGTGGATGACCTTTTTGTTCCAAAACTGTTTACTTCCAAGTAGTTCAGCCAACAAATTATAAAAAAAAAACATGTTTTAATCAAAATAACCCAATGATTAAACAATTGGGCACAGGATTTCTAGGGAATGAATATTTGGTCCACTGATTTTACATATTTGGCCCCCCAGCCCTCCATGTCTCTACCCCGATAACCGATAATCCTGACGTAAACCTTCTAATTGGCGAAAATCATCGAAGGATGGACTAACCAAAGCCTGATACGTCATGTTTTAATGGTAATTGTTTAGATTAGGATTTACAAATTATTATTTTCAATACTCTTTTGTTATTTTTCTCCTAAATGAGTCTATAACCATGAAAGAATGAAAGACATTTAGGTACTCTTTACCTACGGGCTAAAGAGTGCTATGCCTTCTTTGCGACTTCGACCCAGCAGCAATACATGCACTAACCATCATTTAATAGCATACGAAATGATGGCCAGTTTCAAGTGTGCCGCAGCCCAGGAGAAAGCTCCAGAAACCGTTAAGAACAAGCTCTCTCTCAAAAGGTCGTCCAAGCGGTCGCAGAAGATCTACGTATGACTCAAAATTTCTCTTCCTCTCTTTCTAGCCCTCCCACATCTCCTTCCCTCATTGATGCCTCTTAATAAATAAAAGACTACAAGAGAAAGACCAAATAGCACTGAGTAAAAGTGATTATCGCAAACAAGCCTCGCCGAGTCTTTTATCATGTTATAAACTCGGAACACCTAGTAGCTAGATGGAGTCGGGGCCTTCATACCAGGTAAATTCGGATTGCTTGGCTATAAGAGAGAAAGTATATAATGATCCGAATCAATGTAATTAAAAGGATATGAGGGTCTCAGCCTTTGATCTATCATCATGCTTTACATCTATCTGCTAGTATATAGTACAATTAGGATGTATCGAGGACTTCTCTAGCTACTATTTTAGCATTTTGTACCATACATCGGCGCCCATATATCCCAACTTTTTCCAATTAAACTTGCTAATATCTTTATCATAGGATGTAAGTAGGTACAGTTCTTTTAAGACAGGAGGAAAAGCCCAACAAGAAGTTAGTAATGTTATGACTCAGTTTTAGTTTATCTGACTCCTTAGTGAGAGTTCAAAGTTGGCATGGAATATCGCTTGTAGATTCTGAGTCGTCGAGAGCATATGTTAACTACTGTTTGGTGTAAACGGGCAAGTTTCCTTGAGAGTCCTGCTGTGAGCATAGATTTCTTGCACTCAGGATGAGTAACCAAATTGCGCAAGTATTTGATGATTTGTTTATGTGTGAAAGAACTAGAATGTACCTTTATCATTGTTATCTATCATTTTAACTTTAGTCACTGTTAAACTCTGCTAGAGAATGATTTCTTTAATTTGCTAGGTGACAAAACAATCGTCGTAACAACGTGAATTATCAAGCCTCTCTAAGCCTGTCCCGTGATGATTTCCGCCAATCAGAAGGTTTACGTAAAGATTATCAGGGTAGAAGCGGGGGGATGTGGACCAAATATACATTCCATGCTGTGCCAGCGCTATCATTTAGCCTCCCCTCAGTCAGGTCTTTTGGTTATCATCTTGCACATCTTCACGATGAAATTTATTAGGCTGTTGCTTAATGGACGCTACAGAATTGTTGCATTGACACTAGGAAGACACTATTGAGCACCGACATTAATTAGGTGAGCCCAAAGCGAAGCTCGAGTGAAGTGGGGCGTGGCACGTTTGTAGTGGCCTATTCAATAAATTATAAACTGTCAAAAGGGACTAGTATTCGTACCCGAAGATATTTGGGAACATAGACAGGATCGGCTTTTTGAAGAGACTGCATAATTTAATAACGATAATTCATACAACGCCCAAATTTTTCTGACTAAATTTCGCAATACCCTTCAATAGTCTACATACAATACCTGTTGGACTTTTGAGAAGCTTTTTTGTAGTAGTAGCGCCTGGCCCAGTTCTTCCCTACAGTGTAGGCCGTTTCGAGCGATGATGACCTTCGAAGAAAAACTTAAGTTGCTGTGTTCATAAAGGCTAAATACGTACAGCAAACCTGATCCAGTTCATTGAATAGATTCGGAGACTGACGGAAATGACTTTAACAGCCAGAGGTCTCGTTGTCGCTACTTTTGAGCATCTCTTACCCAAGCCTACTTGAGCTCGTATAGCGTTTGTGAGCCTTTTTTTCAAATTCACTCTTAATCACCCTCTCGCTCACGCCTCAAGTACTTGAGCTGCCGATATATAGGTTTGAAGTAGGTCATTTATTTGACGATCCTCAGGACTTGCTGTAACAAAGTGCATCCATCATAGGGCAATATATCTTTTTTCCCTGTCTAGTCTTTAAATTAGTAGGGGAGCACCCTTGCAGCGACGAGGGGTCCCTGTGTGCTAAATCTTCCTAAAGTGCATATCAAGGTATTGTGGCTCAATGATGACTGAGTGGAGACCGACGCCAGCCTGCTGTGGACCTGAGTGATAGGGAAGGTGCAGGTAAGATAACAAGGGAACGAGGTAGGAAAGAATTTGATGTTTCTCTATAATTAGGGTTTTGATATTTGGCATTGATTTATTCCTCTTAGGGTATAGTCTGAGTATGCTTATCAATTACTAGAAATTCCCAATCACTGTCCCACTTAGCACGTCCTAACGTGTTTGCCTAGCGTGATATACAAGCATCATTTCGTATATTATCTCAATCGCCGTCGGGTCCTACAGGGAGCCCTTTATCCTATGACTTTCTCTTACTAAAATTATTTTTCAAATCTGCTATTGCACCCGCTCTTAACATGTAGTACTTCCTGAGCTCCAGGACAAAACTTCCTTGATGTGTTGTCGTGGTCGGGTGGCTTATATCGCTATAGAGTAAAGAGGGCAGATCAATTTCTAAATCAACGTCCAAGTCTCTGTGCGAATCATATTCCAAGGAGATTACTATACATTTTTATTGCGCACCACATCAAATTAGTGTCGCACAGGCGTATGTCATTGAAATAATATGCTACGTGATGAAGGCCCAGAAATTTGTATCATACATGGTCTCGCATAGTCCTAAGGATATAAGTTACACTCTAGAGCTGGTGAAAGGTAGAAGGTGTGACGGCTTTGAGTACCTGTTATCGATGCTTATTATCAATTACATAGTATCATTAGCCATACTTTCTCAGTAGAAGCCCATTGATTTCATCAGATTAATATAAAAACAAGGCATATTTATCAAAATATAAACATGCGATGAATGGTACATTGTGATCAGGGTTGTTTTGTGGAATAAGGAACTAATAGTGGAGGGGAATTCTATAGTTTTAAGGGAGCATATTTGATTTCAAAATCATGGTAGCAAAAATAAATGAAGGATTGTACGAGAAGAGAGTAAGAACGTTATTAATTTGTTGCGACGAAGCATGTTATCGGCCAGACACGTTAGAATGTGAACGTGTTCGGAATGACTTTAGTAATTTAAAATAAATTGACAAGCACACCAAGAGCTTACTTTAAATACCGAATATCAAAACCCTTAAATTAATAGTTGTTGAGACAGAAGTATTAAGTGTGGACTGGCTCAAAATGAGTATGCACCAATCGGTGACTCAAAATATAAAAAAAGAAGATAGTAACAACAAAAGACAGAAAGATAATTGATCTATCCACCCACAAAGCTCGGCCTGCAAAGTGATACTTGTAACAAGCTCAGACCAGTGAAAATATATCTGGTATCTGATTTTCGCTGTATAAGGCAGGATCATAAGTACACTGCTTCACCTCTTGTTTGGTCGCCGTTCTATTGTGAAGTAAGACATGGCTTACTGTGAAATGGCCAACTGCGAATCATCTTTGCATCGGCAAACATACACGTGCCGAAGACGCTTAGTTTTTCGAGATTCAGAGGTTCTACTGGTGGCTAAAAAGATAGTTTCCGATGTTGATCGTAGACGAGAAAACATTAATGTCACAGTATTGGTACTATTTGGCGATAGTCAAGCAGACTGTGCTTTAACAATAGTACAGGCTTAAATAGTGACATGAGTGACAAGGGGAGCTTGGCGTTAAGAAAAACAAATGATAAATATGTGGTGTTGTACGGGAAACTACTAGGTGCTTATCGGCCGAGGAAGTTTTAGCGTAGAGCTGATCTACATATTACTAGCCCCTTTAGGGCGAGTCGATAATCGATAATGTTTGGCCACAGTGAAATAGTTCGTGACATGTCTCCAAGGGAAAAACGACAGGAACACACGGCCTGAATTTCAACAAAGCTCTGGAAAAGTTCTTTTTATTTTCATAACATTACTGTGTATATCATTTTAGTTCCTTGGTAATAGTAGAATTCTCTGTTGACGATTTGAGCTTTTTTCGATTGATGCTGTCATGCTGGTCTGAGTATATATTCTACTAGTGTTGTGTAATGTGATACCTAGCATGAGCTACGAAACACGCTGAACTGTTAAACGAATTCCTTCAAAATTGATAATCGTGATTGTTGATTGTTGCTATAGCAACGATATTTCTGGCAAAGCAATATTCAGAAAAGTCTCCCTTGGTTACCATATTTCACAGCAACGAAACATCATACCAAATATTTAAGATAAACTTTAACTCTCTCAGAATTTGAGGGTTCAATAAAATGGCTTATCAAAAGTCAACAGCAGAGCCCTATCAACATAGACGCCTAAAATCTTCAGTTTTGTCGAACATATCGTTAATACACAAACGGACGCCTTCTTCTGGACCATCCCACCGAGAAAATGATAAAAATAACAATTCTCGTCCGAAACCTGATCCTACTTCATATTTCTCACCTCATCGTCCACACTCTATGGTATTCGAAGATTGCCATAACAACCAACAGGATCAACAACAATCCACGCGACCTGTCACAGTCGAAACAGTAAACAAGACACTAAAAAAAAAGAGTAAAAGCTCATTATCTCTCAAGTCTTTATCACGAAAGGAAGGGGTTGTGGAAGGATACAAGCACTCGGGAACTAAGCAGAGCAAGCCAACGAAAACAAAAACCTCATCTAATTTCGTTAACCTACTATCACGACCCAAATCTCTAATGAATCTTAAAAAAGAGGCCAATGAAGAGTATTTAAATGGACAAAGAAATAAGGAAAATAATAATCCACAAAAGTCACCCAAAAAACCGCAAACACCTATACACGCCCAATTTTCAAGCCAACAATACACCTTCAAGGTAAAAAATGAAATCAATCTCTATACACCCAAGGATTATACGCCCAGAAAACAACGAGACTTTTTTGAAAATGGAAATCGACCTACTTTAGGAAGACGTAATGAGTCACAGCCCCGACCGAGATCAACTTACCTACCGAGTAGCTTCAGTATTCAGGATATAAGTCGACGTGTGAGCGGTGGATCTAGACACAGTGCGGAGCTGATTAGAAGAGTCTCAGGGAGAAAGCAAAACTCGGAAAGAAAGACATCTAATACCACAGTAATGCCTGATAAAGTTGAGAAATCTAACCAAAATTACGGTCAACGAGTCTTAACTGCAGTTTCGTCGTCTTTTAGCTCCAAAGTTCCCTCGATATCAAACTCTCAATCGGAGAATTTTCTTAGTGATGATGAAATTAATAAAGAATTTGAAGCCCTGCTTGATCGACGGAATATTCCAGATCATCAACGTGGTAAAATGCGCTGCCTTGCAATGTCTATGAAGAAAGATTTCATTAAACAAGATTGGGCTGAGATTTCTGCATTGGAAAATAGCAAACAAGATGAAAGCAGCTCTAATGCTGACCGAAGTTTCATTTTAACTGAGACAACCAATGCAACTAATACAACTGAAATAAAGTCAAAGAGACCTCGAAGTAGAACTTTCACTTTATCCAGAAATGTTGGCATAAACATTAATATTAAAAGTACTAAGCCAGAGGCAGCTGTTATGAAGAATTTAAGAAAGAAATCCACCGAGAGTCTTAAGGGCGGAGTAAAAATATTTAGTGGTGCAGGTGCAATAACTGCTCAAAATATCATCGCTAAAGCTAAAGGGCAAACACCCGATGATTTCGTATCGTATATGATAAGAGTGCCAAAGCCTGAAAAGGTTGAGGTTGGCCGCCTACACAAGCTTCGACTTTTACTACGCAATGAGACTGTGGCATGGACCGATAATTTCATTCGCCAAGGAGGTATGGAAGAAATTGTCAGTTTGCTACATAGAACAATAGCCATTGAGTGGAGGTGAGTGGATCTTTTAGCATAGAAGCATTTACTGACGTCTTGAAGAGAAGAGCATGAAGATGCGCTCCTGCATGAAGTTCTTCTCTGCTTGAAGGGTCTATCCACTACTGCGCTTGCACTGAAGTGCCTTGATAATATGCAGGCTACACTCTTCCCTTCTCTCCTTGGAATGCTTTTTGACGAAGAAAAAAAAGGTCCAAGCGAGTTTACAACACGAAATATCATAACATCTCTTCTTTTTACGTACCTCAAATCAGCATCCAACTCAGAGCGTGAAAAAAGAGCTAAAATGGTACTTTCATACCTTCGTGATCCTGAACCTAGCGAGTCACAGCGGCCAATAGGTTTTGTGCTTGAAATGAGGCGGCCCCGACCCTATAGAGTGTGGTGCAAGGAAGTTGTTAATGTAACTAAAGAAGTTTTCTGGATCTTTCTACATAATCTCAATGTTATTGCTTTACCAGACTCTGGACACACTCTTCAAGGTTCAAACAAGGAGACAGCTATTTCTACACCTTCGATTACACCTCGTGAAAGTTTTGAAGTCACGACACCTTCATACTCTTATATGTCTAAGCACTTTCCACAGGAACGTGCGCCTACTCCTGCTGCACCATATGTCGGAGGAGTTGAATGGGATGCTACTAATTACCTTGCATCTCACCTTGATCTTGTAAATGGTATATTAGCCAGTCTTGGTAGCTCTGAAGAACGTAATAAACTTCGTGAACAAATGTTAGTATCGGGCTGGGAAAAGTGCATGGGAGGTACATTACGTCTTTGTAAAGAGAAATTTTATGGCAACGTACATGCTGGCCTAACCTGTTGGGTTGCTGCCGCATCAGATGATGGCTGGAATACTAGCTTTGTTAGATGCGGACCTCGCACAGAAAACGAGAAAATCCCTCCCAAAAAAATAGCCAAAAAGGACTTCATACCACCAAAAATTGCTCTAGATTTCCTAGAAAGTGATAAGAAATTAAATGAAGATAGTGAAAACTGGCTTTAAAGATGAAAGAAGATTATTTCCTACCAAATCTTAATTTTAAAGGAAGACTGGACATGGAAGCTACAAATATGATAGTTTCTGTTTTTTACTTTTCACATGTAGCTTTCTGATACTATATAATATCAGGGGCTAACATATAGTTTTTGCTTTTCTCTTGTATATTTTTTTTTTCATTTGTACATCTAGGCAGAGTAATGAGGTAAAAAACGAAAAGGCTTTTAACGTTAGATTTTTTCTTTCCCAAAAAAAAATTAAGAAACAGAAGTTCAGCTACTTTCATGATAACTGTATTCATACGAGAGAAGGGTTCAAAAATAATTATAAAAAAGACAGAAATCTATAGCTCTATTAGAAGTTGTACCCAAGTCAGTAGTACTCCTAACCAAAAGCAAAAAAAATTAATAGGCTAATTACTGAACAGGCTCCTAATATTCTTGGAGGTGTATTTCCAGTTTATTACTTTAATTTTACGATACTTGACGTTTTTATTAATTGTACTAAAGAAATATGAAGATCAGAGAGGTGTTGATATAGAAATATATCCGGAATGAGGTTTAGTTTAGCATATAAAAGAACAAATCTATCCATCTATCTACCTATGCATCATATATAGTGCGACTGCACTTTTCTGGCGGCAAAGATTACTATAATTAGTGTACAATTCTTTGACCCTTAAGAAAGCAAGCGGCTATTTTTTCCTTACGCTATTACGATTATCATCTTTTGGGCTAATCAATAGCTCAGTATCGTTTGTTTTTTTTTTTTAAAAAAAAAAATGCAGTTACTGATTCGAGTATAAACGTTGTACGAACTTGATACTCTGCAAAAAAAGTAGTCTTAGGGGGCCTATCATAGAGTTTATTTATCTAGGTTACAGGAGTTGTAAAAAAAAAAAAAATTTGGTTTGGAATAATGATCAATCCGATAGTATATAATTTTAGTGGTAGAAAATAGATGCTAATTAGCTCTGAATCTCCGTATAAGGTCCTTTCTGGCAGTCATAATAATGAATAAATCGCATTTTTAGCGGTGCACTGAATTATAGTTGTTTCTTGTCTGTGTTAGGATTTACGGGATAGACAGGCAAAGACTCAATATTGTAAATTATTAGGAAAGCTACATATCTATTAAATGCTGCTCTGTTAACTTATAAAAGGCAAGGGGGGGGGTCGGATAGCTTAGCGGTAAGTCATCCAGGCCGGCCTTCCAAGTAGAGATTGGGCAATTAGTATCTCCCCGTTGGCACCCCCTTCGCTAGTCGGTTAGGGTGTGCGGAAGCAAAAAGCACTATGAGATTATACTAAAACATGGCATTTTACACAACATTTCATTCACCACTCCAATTAACTTCAATTCTCGAACTCATCAAATTTAGTATTTCCTCTAATTCCTCCAATTGGAAAGAGGCATTTGACTATCACTCCAGATGAGAAGTCACGTCTGGAAATAGCCGTGAACTGAATCATAGATCAAGAAGCTTCTAACCCCCACACTGGAAAAGCTCATACTGCTGCACAGATCTTCCGTGTCTATCACCTAGCTGAAGCTCGATATCGTAATCCTATTAACAATAGGGCACAAAGACAACGGAATCAGCCCACGAGTGGGTTTGAGACGTCACCAATGAGGGGTGGCAGCAGTAAGATCATTAGCCCTACTCAAGAGAAGGTGATTTGCAAGTGCATCACTAAGTTATTGACGAAGGGAGGGCTAGGGACCACAAGAGAGCCCATTTATAGTGCTATATGTTCTCTTTTAACCAATGAATCACCGCCTGGTGAACCTCAATCTATTTCTTAACTCTTAAAAAGGTGGAATTCATGAAAAGATATTTTAAGTTTGCATAAGATTAGAACCAAACCTATAGCTCAAGCACAGCTAGAGTCGTATTCTCCTTATGCTATCAAGTAGTGGTTTTTTGACTACCGCTAATGGTGCGAGATTCGGAAAATCAAAAAAGCAAAGAAGAGTCTAGAACAGGATGAAATTGGGGCTAAAATCAGCTAACTATCCAGTTTATTACCACCCTCAGATCTCCAGCATGCTCTTAATCAGCTTATTGAAAATAGAAATTCCCGATGGAACTCTGAGAATATGCTAGGAGAAGGAAATATTGCTGCGAAGACTTATACCTTGATCCCGTATCCACACGAATTAAATCAGAGTATGAGGGAGAAGACTTAAATCAAGACCACTTAAGCAGTGACGGGGCCTCAATAGCAGACTCGATCCTGTCAGGCTCTTCATTAGATTATGGAGCCGACTTTGCAGAACCATCATCTAGAGATCTCCCTAGCTAGGTTTGTTAAATTGATATCATGCAATAGTGACCTACAGATTTTACTAGTAGAACAGATGCTTTCATCAACATATCTAAGTTTTTATACCATGGAAAAGTGTTGTGTTAGTGTTGAATGTTGATTTAACATGATTTGGTTTGTCCTGTTAGATGTAATATATTCGTGTATACATGTAAATATATTATGTCTCAGACCTTTATCTAGTGAGACAATCTGCTTAACATTTCCATGCTCTAAATTTTTTCAATCATTACAAATATTATGAAAATATAGTAACATGGCAATTTCCCGTAACTGAACAGGGTAGTCATATAGTGAATTAACGGGTTGCCGAGTAACGGACGATGTGGAAGTAAACAATCCTACTGGATGTTAATTTGATATTTATATTTCAGAGGTTCAAAATCTAGAAATCAAGATACCCTGTTCTATTAAATTGCTGACATTAGTGTCATTATCGGTGTCGTTATTGATTAGGCTCATGTTCATGCGGTTTTATTCTTACGTGTAAACAAACATAGGCTTACGCACGAGATAAGTAGCTATAGATCTTTGTGCCGGTTGTAAATAAGACACTTTTTCTTCTAGTTAAGTTTAATATATAGAAGTTATATCTTCCACTTTAGTGTGACTCTTTTATGTGATTATCTGTGAAAGGCAAGTGCGAAATCGGACAAGCACGAAAGCTATGCCAAGAAATAATCTATATTTATCTATGGTTTTACACAGGAAAGAAACAATACAACTATATACAATAAAGGAAAACGGTAGGTGATTCCCGTATGGGATTGGTATTCCTAATCGGGATGCACTTATCTGAGTGATCCCGCATGTTCGAACAAGTCTGTCCAATTTGGGAGACACTTGTCGAGAGTGATCTGGTCTTACTCTTGATGGACCTTGCCCTTGTCCTTTATTCCACATAGAACGTATACCACGTGACTGCTGGGAGACCAACTCCCAGTCAATTACAAATCGGGCCTAGCCCGTAACATTATCATACCCCAGGGGGTAACATTTTGAACAATTACTATTGATTCTAAGTCGTCTAGACGCTTTTCTTGTTCATTTTCGCTACTTCTACCTACCCGGACTGGATAAACCACTTTATTTTTTTTTGTGATTATCACTCAGACAAGCTAAATTATTCCAATTTCTCAAGAGATTTAAGGCTTACAAGATGTGTTGACCAAGTCATGGGGATTTTACGGTAAATCTCATAGTGCTTTCTGCTTCCGCACATGATCTAAAATAAATAAAAGTGATACATAATGTAATCTTTTAGCATTACCGATCTTGACAGAGAAACAACCTTCAGCATCAGTAAATCCACTTAATCAAGCATCCTCAACACTAGGTTGTCTAAGTGCTTCAACTAATCTGGGAACTTTTTTAGTAAAAAATAAAGAGTAATCCAGTTTAATAGCATTGTTTAATGCAGTATTTCATTTAATTAATTGATTAACCCTATGTTTTAGGGCTAAATTACCATTTAATAACAAATAAAGTAAAAAAATACTTTTATTATCAGATACAATGTATCTAGAAAACTTTCTATTACCATTATTATCATAAAAATCTTTAACTATACCTATTTTTAAAGTTTCATATATTTCATGTAGAACCGTACTATCTTTTTGAGTAATAACAAAACAAGCTCTACCTTNATCAAGAGTGAGAAACGTGATCAAATAGAGTGGAAATTTGTTTTTTGTTTTTTTTTTTTTTTCGATTCGATGTTATTGTTGTTGATAACATTTAACGCCAACACACATGCTAAGCCCGTCCTCTTAACTCTCAATAGAGCGTTTGGCGAGTCTGCACCGCACATAACGGCCTGGAATTTCTTTTAGTTGTCCATCAACATCCAATTGATTCATCCCAGAGGGCTTGATAACGTACCGAAACTTGCTGCCTCTAAAAATATTTCTTGTTGCAACCCGTGCTAGTACACTAATTATTTCTTCTTTTTTTTTTTATCCCCCTCTTTTAAATAATAAATACTGGTATAATAGAACGACATCTAATGATCAAAAAACAAAATTAACTGTAGTATATAATTGCCTTTTGTGACGCCCCACAATGTATAGAGCAAAATAAGTCACAACGTGATATATCTTCAGACCAAATATCTATACTGTTTGCTCGATTGGTCTTAGCCCCCCCCCCCCTCTTGTCGTAGCTACATTAGGGTGGGGGACAGCAGTTCGCAATTTTTTCATCTGACAACCATAATATTTAATTTCTAAACTCTACATCACCATCAATTCTAACCTATTTCGTTTTACAAAATATATGTTATAGCACTTTATCTATTTTCATATCCAATCAGTAGGTAAATGAACAAATAAAGAAGACCATACCGGTAAATATGAAGCTACATAATTAGTCAAAATCATTTTAGCTCTACATTGAATTTACGTTCGTATCAATACTGCAACACAACCATAAGATTTGACATTTCAATTTTGTGATTTATCAAAATTTCAGGAGCTTAATAGTAGGAATACCTTTCAAAATTCCTATTTAATGTGTTTCTAGAAGTCGAAGTTGGGATTAGAGAAAGATGATTCAACAAAGCTGGCACATAAAATGCAACTTAACAAGCCACAGCTTACCCCCTAGTCAAAACAGCTGTACACAAATGTCACTGTCATCTGATTAGCTCAAGTATCAGCTCTAAAACTGTGGCTCTTTTTTTTACTTTATAAAAATTGTAATACATAGATTGTGAAGGAAACAAAATTGGTATAATAATTTCCATTGATTAAAAAACTATGCTAAGAAACTGTTCTGAGCTAACAGTGACAACTACTTATACCTAAACAATATTGCGTTCGACAAGTGTTTATCCTATCTTAATTTGTTATTGTACCATTTGATTAAACGACCCATCAATAATATGTATGCTATTGTTAATATACTAACAAATGTATTAACGATAATCTAATCCTTTGGATTATTAGCAGTGTTGGTAGTAGTTCGATGGATTTCGTTGGCATGGTGAACTCTCCGTTCCCCTGGTTCGCTTAGGTACTCGCTTAAGCATAATACATCGGTTAACCCGTAACATAGATATACTCACTTATATAAGTAAATCTATAAAGTTTTAGTAAAAATATATACTGGTCTTAGAAACTTAGTCTGTCCTAGCTCTTTTATTACAGATTTGCGTTTGTTTCTTCAAGGCTTTGATAATCTTGAGTCCCTCATATTTACGACATTTAATTCATCCCTTCTGTCGTCTTCAATTTGACGTAACGCATGTCGACCATAAATTTCACTGTATTTTTGTACGATCTTTCTGCCATCCTGGATTTTTCACGAGACTGTGTGGTTAAGTTTAGGTTTTAAATATGTTGCGTAGCTAACGCCCCTTTTAACATAGACCTTTGTGCACCTATTTCTAGTTTCTCCGTGACCCTTCGGACAGATGGGGTTATGGGCTCCCCCTCAAACGCAAGTTCTAATCGTCGATGAATGTATTTGTAACCTTCCTTTCTCGAAGGAATATCTATAGGTGTTGGCCACCTATTCCATTCATATTCAAATACGTGTCTTTGAGATAGAGGGGTGGAATGACTACTTCATTCGTCTCTTCGTCTGGATTTACTTCAATGTCACAATATTGAATATTTTCCCCAAAAATCTTTAGCTTCTCAAATGCAGAAGATAAGTCTAAGGGTACTAGTTCAGACTTCGGAAAGCAGATATTGCATGCTTAGATGTAACTGACTGACTATAAATACTTTGGGAAAAGCGGGAAAAAATCCGCCTTTTCGATTTCAGTTACCCCAAGAAATATTTCACGAGGAACAGCTTCCTTGAAGTTATGTTACAGTGTAGAAAACATTCCAATATCAAGAGGCTGTAAGACATGGGTCAAATGTGGTGGTAGTAGGAAGAGTCTTTTCTTGTTGTACGAACAGTGATCAACAAATTCTTGAGTTCAATGGGATCCATGCCCATCAAATATGAGAAGCCTATAGCTTCCCACACTATTTTTCTTCGTAAATTTATCGAAATGCTTTAAAAATTCTAAGCCTGGCTTATCATTTGAGAAGCCACTTTTAGAACGTACCCAAGGAACATCTTTTTCCATATCATTATCGAAGTATTTTCGAAGATGATACGCCCCTTTAAAAATTATCATTGGAGTGCTGGTCGGCCAGTAGCTCCAAGCGTAGCAACCACAGTGACGAGCTCTCTATTTCCTGGAACAGGCACATAAGCTGCTTTGCAATCATCTGGTACGAGTACTTTACCCCCAGAGACTACTCCAATCTGAAATCCCGTTTCATCAAAATTATAAACATCTTCTGTTTGTATACCATATTTACCCATACAGCGAGCAAAGTCTGCAAAATGAAAATCGAGGTCTTCTTTTAAATGTACCTCTCTCTTTTTTGTAGTGATTGGTTTGGCTTTTAGTTGTTTCCAAAATAATTCATTTCGGATAAGCTATATTTTAGCCCATCTAGAGGAAACATTTTCTCCTCCCCCTTTAAAATACAAAGGCGATTTGCAGCTTTGTATAGTTCATTTATACTTGCAAAACTACCAGAATAATAGAGCATAAGTAAATAATCTTTAAGAGCTTGATCCTCAGGCTCAGATAGTTTCTTATTATGCTCTCCTCTAGAAGAGGAATGGCGGCATCCATGGGAGCGTGCGACTAATTGACTGTATGAACAGTTGAAGAGGCGCGCAACCTCTTTAAGTATTGTATTAGGACTTTCTCCGAAGTATTTTAACAAATTTTGGAATGCATCTTCACCAATCTCATGTCACTGAGACATTGTTTAAGTTTATCCGTAATAAACTAAATGATGAAGGTAAAAAAATTAATATTTGCAACTTCTCTGTTCAACTAATTTTCAAAAACCCGCAACTTTACTCAATGAATGTTGTTTATGGATAACACTTTACCTTTTTTGAAAATAACATTATTCTTTGTTCAGTGATTAACCAAGTTTTGTTATTTTTATATTTTTAGATAAATTTTTCTGTAATTGAAAGTTATTTTGAAATAAAGATTTGTGTAAATACGAATCTATGGGTCTTATTTAATATGTGATTTTATGTGCCTTCCTGTTTTTTCACGGAGATAGGCTAGTACTTGAGCCAATCAGACAACAGTGGCATTTTTGTATTGCTGTTTTGACAAGGGGGTAAGATGTATGGCGCGTTTTACATGCCAGAAGTAAAATTAAACTCTCACCAACAGTCAAACTTGCTGTATTGCACTTATGTTCGACCTATCTTTATCGCAATTGATAAAGGGAGGAGCGAATCCCGCTTGTTGTAGCGATCTCAAAAAGCGATCCAGGACTTGTTGCAGTTCCATTTGATGAATTTTCGTTTTAGGGAACCTTTTCAACAAAAGGTAGTCCATCAGAACTCTAGTTCCATCAAGCTCGTTAAGTAAAGCATATAGCTCCATACATACGTTATTAGTCCCGAATGTTGCGTCAATCGTCACCTCCTTGGTAGTTCTGGAAAAGACATTAATAGATGAGCGGATGTAAATTACTAAAGCACGCACATTAGCAACTAAAATAACTACATGACGGTATTAGTTAGTGAATTCTTCAAACAAATGTGTTTCTGATAAGAACTGGTCATCATGGCGTCTCCAAGAACCTTCATTAGCTTGTTTCCACTGGTAGCACACCTGATGATGTGCAATATACTAAATTTCCGGTAGCCCTGATGCCTGTAGATTTTGCCAGATTGCGGAAGGTGTCTATGTTGTTACTCTTTCATTTATGAATGCCTGAGCTTCAGGTCCCATATGAATATGACCATAAGGCGTGTGATTTTTATGGTGAAGTTTTAACGATAGGAATCTATCTTCTAGTGATGGAGTAATTCAAAGCTTGATGTTGCATTCAAATCTATCCATCCGACTTTTGTGACGGATTTTTTTTTGAAGATAAATTTTCTTCCAGAGAGGTATCTTGCGAAGAGGTAAATTCGTACGACAAGTAAACTGTAGTGATAATTCTTATATGCCTGAGTCGAAAACCATCTTTTAAGATGATCTGAACGAGTTGGTCAATTGCATTGGTCAGAACAGTTTGATCAGGGATGCCTTCCTCGTTTACATGAAGTTGTGACCCAAAAGCGACAGGTAGTCGATCCAGATCAAATGCATACTCAATTTCAATTATATCAATTTGAGCCTATTAATATAAATGATTAGCTATACTTGTTACCGTAGAAAACAGACAGAGTTCTAACCGGTCAGCTCTTGATAGTAATCTTATTTATAAAGCCGTTCCACTCATAGAATGCTAACAATTCTCGTTTATTTTAACGCCGCTGGCAAGTTTTGTATGTCTAACCCTGTTTATTTACATGAAAATCTTCCAGGCTCGGAAAGAGCGGCATTTAAAACAGAAGCGAATTTTAGTCTCCATTATCAAGCATAAGTTTTTATAAGATGTAGAAGGCTTGGGATATTTATTAAGAGGGTAATTAATCAGGCAAGTTGTGTATAATCAATGGTGATCGTCAGCGATGTCGGTTTGAAGCAGGTCTTAGCAGTTAGGATAGAATCATAAAACTAAAATATAATCGTTAAAAGTGGGGCTTCAAAATAGAAAATAACAAACGTAAAACGATCTAAAGATGTGTCATGTGATGACGTGTTTTGTTTTATGCATTTCATTCTGATGAGAAAAAGGTAATCGTAAATCTATTGATATATTGAAGTCTGAGTATCTTCGTTTCTAGCTAACTATTATCAAACCAAATCTTTATTGATTAAATGGTCATGCATTCGCGAGTTATCCTGTTTCGATATATCGGCTTCTCAAAACGGTGACTATAGATACAAAAAACGTTCCAAGGCAGCTTGACGCGGTGCGCGTAATGTTGTACACAAAATTGTGCACAATTTGACTTACAGCTACAAGGACTAAGCTTGCCTATCCTTGTAATGCAAGTCGACTAAAGAATTCTTCAAGTTGACTTAGGCAAACCCGTAATTATGGGTTTATTATCCGTTGCTAATCAATTAAAATATATTGCTAACGAGTCTGTAACACATTAAACAAACAATAAATAGACACTTTTAAACTGCGCAAAGCACACGTTAATTACACAATTTTACCGCTCACAGAACAGCAACGGATCAACTAATTACACTTGTTAATTATACTATACAATTAATTATTGCTTCTATCTCATCAGGCTCTGTTTAAAAGTCCCAGCCTGGTTTTTTCCCGAATTAGGGCCTAGCCCCACTGCAGTTTACCCGCCGATTTGGCTGTCACATGGACGATGCCTTAGATAGAAGTCTAGAGCTTCCATATGATATGCTCCTAAATTGAGAAAGTTAATTTTATGATTGTCAAGATTTCAAACTTATCATCTCGCTCTTCCTAAGATCAAAAGCCACTCCCTAATTTCAGAGTCCTAGACATCCATGTAGTTATTATCGGATNCAGTTTACCCGCCGATTTGGCTGTCACATGGACGATGCCTTAGATAGAAGTCTAGAGCTTCCATATGATATGCTCCTAAATTGAGAAAGTTAATTTTATGATTGTCAAGATTTCAAACTTATCATCTCGCTCTTCCTAAGATCAAAAGCCACTCCCTAATTTCAGAGTCCTAGACATCCATGTAGTTATTATCGGATGTATGGAGTTTACAACGCCCACGTAAACAATGAGCTAATCGGATATTCTTGAGCCAGCAGGCCGGCCCCTGACCTCTCATTTTAAATCAGACTCTATGAATTTATCTCCGCCTATTACCAAATTCCGTGTGCAATTAGTGACTAAATTAGACCATTATGATATATGCACCACCGTTAAACTTGAATGTTTCCTACAATAATTCAAGATGACGGCTACAGAGGCCTTCCCTTCCTTTTCCACTAATTCAGTCAATCATTCGTCTCTTGGGGTAACCTCTGCTCACAGTCAGCCTCGGGCTCGGAGAAGATCCAGCAGGCTAGGCGGAGAGATCAGAGCGGGGGATACAAGTGCACCAGCATTAGCAACTCTGGACATCAGGCAGCCTTCTTTAAGCGCTGTCAAGGTGCGCAAACATCCAAATCCTTAGCTAACTCAGCTTCTATTTTTCGTTCATGAAGGAGCTCATCTGACATCCTGAGAAGGCACAACACGAACTCGATAAAAGAAAACCATTTTCCAAAAGGCGAAAAGCAAAATCACTATTTCAGCAATGGAAGAGATACGCACTCAGGCATACTTGGGTCTCTCCTCTCGTCCTACTAGCAATATTCCTGTCCCTTTACATTGTTAATCCCACTAGTTCAAATCCAATTCATCACTTTTTATTTCTATCATACAAGCTTCCACTTGAACCAGGTCAACGACGACCAGTATATGCCAAAGGGTTGTGGGATTTTGCATTTGTCTTCTTTCATGTGATTATCCTCTCCTTTACTAGAGAATTTATCATGCAAAAATTCTTAAGACCCTTGTCAAGGAGATGCGGGTTGAGGAGTCGGGCGAAGCAATCGCGATTCATGGAGCAAATGTACACGGCGATTTACTTTGGTATAGTTGGACCTTGGGGACTATACGTTATGAGTCAGACTCCAGTTTGGTACTTCAATGCTCATGGAATGTTTGAGGGTTTCCCACATAAAACTCATGATGCCAACTTCAAGTTTTATTATCTATTTCAAGCAGCCTACTGGGCCCAACAGGCTATTGTTCTAATTCTTGGAATGGAAAAGCCGAGAAAAGACTTCAAAGAACTAGTAGGCCATCATATAGTGTCTTTGTCGCTTATTGGACTTAGCTATCGATTTCATTTTGCCTACATGGGGCTTGGAGTTTTCATTACCCATGATATAAGCGATTTTTTTTTAGCGGTGAGCAAGCTTTATCTTCAACTTTAAATGGTCAAACTAAACTAAGAACGTCTAGACATCAAAGACTCTCAATTATCTAAATCATCCGCTTGTTGGTCCATATTTTGGCTTCTTTATCTTGACTTGGATATATCTACGTCATTATCTTAACTTGCGTATTTTATGGTCAGAATTTAACGAGTTTCAAACTGTGGGACCTTATGTGCTTGATTGGAAATCTGGGCAGTTCAAATGTCCCCTAGCGCACTACATTTCGACTGTTCTACTAACATGTCTTCAAAGTCTTAATCTCTTCTGGCTATACCATATTATTCGAATAGGCTATCGATTTGTTTGTGAAAACATAGCCGAGGATGATAGGAGCGAAAATGACGAGAAAGAGCTGGAAGACAAAAATATACCGGAATTAGTTATATCTAAAGATGATGTAAAGAAAAAAAATTCCAGGCCTTTGATCAACGGTAAAACCAAGAAAGACGAATTTGTAGGAGTTGAAAGACGGGTTAATAGTATTGGTAACCAACAATTGCTGACAAAATGAGCCTAGTTACTTTTCTTTCGCAATTATCAACGCTTAAATGAGAAATGTGTCATCTAATAGATGCAGCCCGAATTTATCTTTTCGATATTTTGAAAAACTATTTCTATGGACCTAGGTCACCAACGGGAACCATGTATATATTTTTAATATCCCCAATATAAATATATAAATACAAATAATTTATTTCAGAAAAACTTTGTATCCATTTTTTATCTCACACTCCAAAGTTCTATATTTCTATATGTTAATGGCCTTTTTAGTTAAAATTTCCTATTTAATATGGCCTGAACCCTTTTTTTACATTCATGGTCCTGAACCAAAGTCCTACCTATATCTAATCGGAACCAGAAACGGTGGAGCCGGCTGGGGCCATACTCTGGTGAAAGCCCTATTCGTTCACACAATATTACTAAACAAAAGTTGTTTATCCCAATTAAAAATAAAGGAAGATAAAAAAAGGGAAAAGTATAGGAAGACTTTTAAATAATTTGGGCCAGCATTTCTCACACTAGTATAAGTTCCGAAATTGATTATTAAAAATCAAACCTATGTAAATTGAAATCCCATCCAGTTGAGGTTCGGTGAGACGGAAGGCTCTCAAAGCAGTCTGTGACTTGTCAAAATTCTTCGAACTTCTTTGAACAGTTGTACCCAAGGTGTGACGGCACGGCGTGGGTGGTCTGCACACTACGCACAGACCATCTTACCACTCCTAATGCCTTATTTACTTTCGACACGCGTATTGTT
>QVIK01000558.1:0-34564 GCA_003957845.1 Oidium heveae
GTAATTACATAAGCAAATAAAAGGAACGCCAGAACGCCAGAACACGTGATCTACAATCAACGAACAGTCACATGACGTGGTAGTTCCAACAGTTTACCTTCCCATCCATTGTTAATTACAATCTATTCGATTATAGAATATAAGCCGCTATTATTTCAAGTTGTAAGATATGATTGATGTACTTCTGAAAAGTTGCAGGAGCTTTGCATAGGCTGAATGGTGTTACCAACAACTCATATAAGCCAGACCGTGTGATGAATGCGGTCATCCATTCATGTCCTTCAGCAATATGGATGCGATTGAAAGCAGCAATAACATCTATCTTGGTATAATATCTAGCACTTGAGATGGAATCTAAATTTTCACGGATCAGGGGGAGTGGATATCGGTTTTTAATCGTAACATCATTGAGGCCGCGATTGTCTTGATATATTCGAATTCCCTCAGCTGGTTTAGCGGCGAGGAGAATAGGCGCAGCAACTGAAAAGGAAGATTCACGTATAAAACCTTTAGCTAACATATCATCGATCCATTTCTTGACACACTGTAGCTCGGCTAATGAGAAAGGCCTATTTTTATGATATAGTGCTTGTTTGCCAGGGACAAGTTCAATTTTATGGCCCCAAGCACGATGTGGTGGTAGAGTGTTTGCATTTTTTGGTAAAAAATGTTCGGCATGATGATGAAATTCTAGTGGCAATTTAGCTTTTATAACATCTATTGTTAGTTCGGATTTATCTTGGAGAAATTTATCGATATCACTCTGCACAACTTTTCGACGTAAAATTTCTGAAATATCGGGGTCATCGGGGCTAGAAATGGTTTGAAGATCATCTAAGTCGGCATCGACTTCAGAGAGATGAAAGATTGGTTGTGTGTCATGATTCAGAAGGGTTGTTAAAGGAATGCTTATTTTCACGACAGCTTGGAAAGATGGTTTGAGGTGAGTTGTGTAATAAGTGTTGACGGGATTTTATCTGGGAATGGGATTGTTGTAGCTGACCTTACTTGAGGAGGGTTGGATTGTGAGTGCTTCCAATGGAGACAGTGAAGTCGGCAATACGCAGAACTAAAAGCGAGAGTTAAGGAACTCCAATAACATTCTGGGTTGTGTAATTTCAGCCATGGAAGGCCAAGTATGATAGTATTACATTTACTAAGAGAAGTGACAAAGAAAACAAGAATCTCCGAGTGATGCTCAATGTGTAAACGGAAAGTGAAGTAATGAGTTATGGGGGCTTCTGTGGAGCCATCGGCCAGGCGAACAGACCGTGGAGTATGAAGGAGTTTTGAATCAATTCCAAACTGATTGACAATAACATCTTTATCGGAAAAGGCCATAGCAGTACAGTCACTGTCAATCAAACTTGTTGTGGAAAAAATCACTGAATTTTTAATGCACGGGTTAGAGAAAGAAGAACGAAGAAACATTGAATTAGAGGAACTAGTAGAGCATAATTCTAAAGTTGAACTATCCATTAATAAAGTTAGGATAGCTTCGTCTACATCTCCATACCATTTATACCTTAGCAGCGACTTAAACTAGGGGTTGGTCTTTTGACTGTTCCGTGTTTACATAAGTTTTTGACGAACGATTCATTGATTTGAAGTAAGTTGTCGTACGTTGCGAATTCGATATCATCAGGACCGAGCATCTTACCATCTCTCATTTACCCTCCTGCATTGAGTAATTTATCACCACTAAATAGGTTAACTGAGCACTCAAGGAGATACATGACATCTTTTAATTCAAAGAGATTGTTCTCTACATTTGAAAGCCCACATTGGAGCGTAACTTTGCCTATGCCCCGTGGTTGGATTGATCCTTTTGTAGTAGTTATTAGGGGAAGATTAGGAACTTCCTTGTGATGATCAAACTTATCTAGAGAATTTGCAATGTGCGAGGTAGCGCCCGTGTCAGGAAGCCAACAATTAGAGTTTTTTGCAACATATACTGCCATGTTAATGCATAGAAGGCCTCCAAATCGTGGAACGGCGTCATCACTTTCAGTATCTCTACTTTTACCTTTTTCACCCGCATTATTAGCTTTCTGATCTTTGAAATTTCTCCAATTTTTCTTGTGCCTTTCTTCCCACTGCTTGAGGAGATCTTTATTCTTGGGATCCTCGAGACACTTTCCTTTAGTATGCCGTGCCTTTGGATTTCCACAGATCTTACAATCGATGGGTCTTGGTCTGAATTTACTCTTCCCATTTTGACTAGTTCCGAGCTTATTTTCATTGTTATTTGTGGCTTCCATAAAGCGTCATTTGAATTCCGCTTGATTTAGTATCGGCTCGTGCTTCATCCTTAATATCGTGAATTAATTCGTTAAGAGTAATGGAGCTTTTGTCTCTGCGGGCAGCTCTTTGTCTCTCTGCCCGAATGAGAAATGGGTCTTTCAAAGCTTCCAAGAAAACAAGAGGATCCCAAGAATCAGGAGGTGCAATATTTAGACGATTCAATGTATCAATAGCATTTTGGAAGGCTGTGATAAATTCATCTATTGTCGAATAATCCGAATATCTCATTTTGATGTATTTTGCAATGGCTTCTTGGTTTAATACAATTCCAGAACTTTCATACTGATTTGCTAGTGAGTCCCACATTTCCTTTGCAGTAGCAAAACTATTAATTTGACGTAATATGGAAGACGAGACGTTACTTGAGATACAGAGCTTCATCTTGGAGCCACCTTTTGCCCACTCATCATATTTCTGAAATTCTTCTTCAGATACACCATCATCAAACTCATCTACAAATTTTGGAGGTTTAGGTGCCTTGGAATGATATAATCTTCGCAGTCCATGAGCGCGAGCAACATTTTCTATAGTTAACTAACATTGTTGATAGTTTTTTTCACCCCGTAGTGTGAAGTCTGGGGCGAGCAATAGGCTAGCACCAGATTCTTGAGACATGGCAACTTAATTATATACGTGAGTAATGAAGTTCTTATTTTTATTGAGTATTATAATTCGTTATATTCGAATTTCGTCTGATTAGAGCTTTCCGTGTCACTATCTACCACAGGTCGGTGACCTCCAATGGTTCAGTAAAAATAAGTAGACCGTACTTAAGCTAGAATTTTATGTCACACACACCTAAAACTAATTTCTATGAGCAATTTGTTCTCATAATCTATTGAAATTAGATATAGGGATAGAAATTGTACAGTTAGTGAAAGATAAAGTGTCAAACCTATTCATAAACTATCTACAGATGTGTGCTTAAGTAAACCTATAAAAGACACTTATTTAGGCTGAGAGGCTGATACTTCAATAGTAGTTGAACTTTATGAATTTCCGTTTAAGTTTTGCAAATATGTTTTATTGAAATTTGAACTTGTAGGAAAATCGTCGTAGATAAAGATAATCTCTTTTGGTTAGAAAATACGCTCGTTATCCACCACTCAATTTCAAAAAGCTTCTATATTTGAGCGTAGTGCCTATGTAAAATCAGTGGAACGTCTCAACAGGCAATAGTCTGTAAGTTGGCGGCGCTGATATAGGTCAAAATTCTATGCAATGACATAATCTCGAACTATGGAAGCATGTGCTCTAAATAGTGAACACATTAGCTTTCTCCAAATTTCGATGACAAGTAGGCTCCATTGCCAAGGATGAAATTACAGAGTTATATAGGTAATGAGATGAACGATGATACTTCGCATATTCTTATTCGTTTTGAGGATGAATAGACACAAGGTGAGGTTGTAGCTAAGTTCACACAGCCTTGCCGTTCGTCTAAGGTTGTCTAAACATTCGCTTAACCTATAATAGATTCCGCTGATCCTATTTGGGATTCATGGGGAAAAGGGCACAAGTGGAGTAGGAACTTGGGAGCACCGCAAGCGGTTATCAATGACAAGCCTTCACTGTCAGTTTTACATTTTAAATTAGGCCCTGTGTATTTGCCAAAAGCCACTTATCTATCCTTCACTTTTTTTAATAAATATTTTAGAAATTAGGTGAGATATGGGTTTTTATCTACTAGTGGTTGAAATGAGTGGAAATCTGCCGGTAATAAGTATAAGTTTAGTTATTAGATCGCCAAACCATGAACGAAAGCAAAACTAAAGTGGAGCATAGCACGGGTAAGTTTTTAGACGTGGAGGGGTAGGCACACAACGCGCCTGTCTCATCTGCAGTTAACCCCTGTTAACTTTGGTATTATGAGAATATGATTTGAGAGGCTCCATACCATCCAATTATATCTTCGGAATACATTGATAACATACGTTTTATGGAGTCGAAAAGGTGCAGAATGACGGCACAACATCTACGCGAACTTTATATGGTTATTTGGTCATACAGATCTATTTTCGTTCAAATAAATATTGCGACATCTACAATTAATATTAAAAAAATATATGATCTTGCCTTTGACGAGCTAAGTAAGGGATAAAAAACCATGTATAGTATCACTACAAACTTTGGGTATCATGACTTCTCACGGTAGTATAGGAATCGAAGAATTACTCGTTCAATTCGAGGACCGTAAGTTTTGGAAATTAAGCTAAAGTTTTTGATATTGATATTTTCCAGACAGTCAGCTTTGACAGATTTTCTGGCTGTAAGATATTTGCTATGTAATAATGGGGATCTCTCCTGATATTTCAATCTACAGGCTCACAATATTAATGCAAACCAAATCCGTGAAGAAGCTAATGCTCGAAGAGCAGCTGCTATAGCTGCTGAGGCTACCCAGAATGCTTTGAATGCTGATGAACCTTCCTCGTCCTCTGCCGCAGCTAATACCGTCACCGCTGGACGTAGAGAGGAGACAAAGGAAGAAGAAACAAAGAGAAGGAAAAAAGAATCGGTGAAATCTCAAAATTCTCCTACACCATAGAATTTAACTTTAGAAGCTTACTTTTCGTTAGACAGCCATAGTTTCAATTAAGGCATCAAAATCTTTGAAACGTCGGCGAAAGACCAAAACGTCAGATAATGAGTTATCAGATGAGAACAGTGATTCTCTTGATTTCATCAATTTTAAGGATCCAGTGCCTCAGCCAATGACGAATTGCGTTATGTGTAATATTAGATTTCTCCCAACAGTATATAGTCGATCTTGTCCTGGGTCGCAAGGAAAAGGTGTACTCTGTCCCAAATGTTCAACTAATATTGGCAGAAATGAGCGCGCTGAAAAGAAACAAAAAATTCAAAAATCAGGAACAACAAGAAGAAAAAACGCTAGTAATATACTCGATGGCGTTTTCTTGCACTGTGGCTCTAAGAAGTTAGTTAGTCTTTGTGTTGAAACTCTTGCCAATCACGTACACCAAGCCGAGAGCTTTGGTTCTTTACCAGCTGATTTAGTACAAAGACTTGGCGCTATCCTCTCAAAACGAAGACTTATCACGTCTTCTATTCTAGACCTTTTCCTAGAGCAGAAGCACGACTCACTGATTATCACTGACGGGGCAAAATTAAAGTCAGATGATTACTGCCGTATATTTCAACTAGTTCCTTCAATAAAACATCTTAAGCTTCGGAACGCTATTCAATTCAAGAACTGTGTAATGGACTTTCTCCTGGGCACGACCGTAAACTTGGTCTCACTTGATCTCCACGGAGCAAATTTGATAGACGATGAAAGATGGGAAAGCTTTATTAAACAAAAAGCTGCGCATCTGAGAACGTTGAAGGTCCATTTCACGGACAGTTACTTTGGAGATCGTACTGTTGAATTATTACCTACTTATTGTGCAAATCTTCAGCGCTTAAAGATATCTCACAACCTGAAGGTAAGCGATTCTGGTTTAGAGCCTATTGCCCTATTATCAAATCTCGATCATTTAAGCCTCGAACTTTACCGACCAATGGGAGTAAAACCTCTATCTTCAATCCCAATGATTAAAATTCTAGACTCTATTGGGTCTAGGTTGCGTACCTTTTCGCTTGAGTCTGTCATTCATATTGAAGATAGCCTTCTTGATGCTATCCATAAAAATTGCCGGCAACTAAAAAAGCTACGCATAACAGATAGTGAAAGACTAACCGACGAAGGATTTGCCCTTTTATTCAAAGATTGGTCGAATCCACCATTGTATTTTGTTGATCTTTCAGGATGTAGGCATGTTGACACAGTTTTTCCTCGCGAAAATTTTCAAAAAATTGGCCTTTGTTCACTTGGCTTTGAGGCATTAATGTCTCACTCTGGGTCGCACATTAAGAATCTTAATATATCTTCTTGTCGCCACATCTCAGCTGAATGTTTTGAATCAGTTTTTACTGTCGAGAAGCAATATCCAGACCTCGAACAGATGGATATTAGCTTTTGTCAGGCAGTTAATGACTTTATTGTCGGCTGTATTTTCAGAAGCTGCCCAAGATTGAGAACTCTAACTGTGTTTGGTTGTTTTGGTGTAAAAGATGTTAAAGTACCCAAAGGAAAAATGTTAATTGGAACTCCAAATGCTATAGGTATGAAAATTGAAGGTACAGAGGAATAGGAAATTATATATTTACATTTAGTAAGTTAAATTCTATATTCTTTTACATTATTGTAGCTAGTTTCATCTGAGTATCTTGCCTCTCTATCAACGCCTCATTTTATGGTGTGAAACTCATCACCATGACTTGCAGGGTTATTTCAGGATACATTTGGGATCTTAACTAAAGCATAAGTTGACCATATGTTATCTATAAAATACATATAGTTAATCTAAGTTTCGGTGAGCCATGTAACGTCTGTCCCGTTTCAGTCTCTCCATTGACTACCAAAATTTTGCATGGGCCATTTCAATTATTTTCGATGATTTCTCAATACTACAATGTTCGATCCATAATTGGTAAATCATATCTAGTTCGAAATGCATTTGCGACTTGTCTATTTGCATGTAGTTTTGATACTTTTTAAACAGCCCTAAAGATTACAACTGTTCTTCGGACAATTGATGGTGCTGACAGGCCTGTGTAACATATCCTTGGGAATACTCCAAACACATAGAGAGTTGGTGCATACCACCGTGACTAACTATATCATTTATGGCTTCTGTAACCATTTGAATAACTATTGCTTTTTGTTCCAAGAGATCATCTGCGCCTATCATCTCTTACGACCCATGAAAAGACTTATGGTACTTCTCAGAATCACCTATGTAGTGTGTAGGTTCTATAGGCGCCTTTTGGTATTGATGCCTAAACCTAAAGAATTCTGTCTGAACTTATTTGAGGTAAAATCTATCCTTACAGTATGGTTAATTATTTCAGGGGGTTTAAGGTAAAAATCTATTCAGCACACACATTCGCAAAGCTTCTAAAACATGCTGAAAGGACATATTTCCCAGTCATTTAGTAGCTTGAGAACGCATTACTTCACCAATAACAAGTAGAGCTCCTAGTCGGTCACCAAACACAGCATTGATTATTAAGATGGAATAGTCGAAGTTAACATCATCTCGTGAAGTATACTTCAATTACATTGTAGCACTAACTTGCTTTTAACATTTTGAGTAATTACTGTTAATAGTATGAAGCAAACGACGATAAGATCGATCATCATGACCAAGTGTATAAAGCAAATTTATTAGTTGAATAGCTGACGGATATTCGAACCCATGATGCAAAGTGCACGATTCAATTTTGTTATCAAATAACATTGGGAAATTATTATTTTTCCTTATATCATGAACGGATGATCGAATTTTCGCACAATATGCAGAGCATCACCATTTTTATAGGTCGAGATATTATACAAGATGTCCAGAATGAATACCTTTTTATCCATGCTATTGAGAATTGGCAGAAAAGATTGTATTAGCCTCTAGAATGTGAAATTCATATTGTGCTATTGGTGTTTTAATTACAATGTGGCCTATTGATCCTATTTCAAATGTAGCGTTTACAACACCTTTTTCATTTTTTTATTTTTTTTTGGAAAATATCTGACAGTACGCTAGGTACTGATTAGAACCGGCCGTGAATTTATCAGCTACTCCAGTTTCGATCATTATACCATGAGAAATCGAGGGTTAATAGATTTGAAAATAGGAATGAGTCTATGGATACTGGCTTCAGAATCGGGCTATGCTCTTCAATATAATCAATTCTAGAGGCATGGGCGGCGCACAAATCGAGAAGCTTTGTCGTAGTTAATAGTTCTAGCCTCAGTAATTAAGGCTTCTGACTTATTTACAAAAGCTCTGAAAGTCTCTCATGAAATAGCCCGCTGCTAATTCTGGATGGTAACTATCAATATTCTTCTTTCATTATTGCGTACCTGATTCCCTTTTTTCCTTGGGGGCAGCTTTATTTAGAAGTATGTGACAGTATTACATAAGCAATTAGAATAAACCAGCATGTCACGTGACTGTACAGAACAGCATAATAATATTTTAACCATAATTACATGATCAGATACAAGTAAAACTACCTCTCAAGCAGGCATTAAATAGGATCTTGCACGGTAAACTTCGAAAGAATAGCACATGGATCGATCGAAATGAGTATGTGACAGGTGATCTTTTTCTAATCTTCGGCCAAACACCAAGAGCAACCTCGTTATTTATTATCCTCAGGGATCCACTGAAAGTCGCCAAAGATAAGCTCCAGCAATTATCTTAAAGCTATGTCTCAATGCATCCCGTCGCTTTTACCCCTTGTGCCAGGTATTGATGGAAGCCCTAAAGACGGATGGAACAAATCGTGGCAAAAATACTGTAAGGATCAGCAAGGCTGTGGAGGTTAGAGTGCAAGGCTGCCTATCTTCAGTGTCGTGCATCTCTCGCGGCTAACGAACGGACGACTCCAGGAAAAAAAATCCATCAATATTTAATCAAAGAGGACCCTTCCAGCTGAGCCTCAGATTCCCTGGATAGGGATGACGTCATTGATTGAAGTGCGTGCTAGCTCTAAAGGTAGCAGTAACTCCTGCTCAGGTGCTGATGAAATATCAGTTGAGCTCTTAAGAGCTTCTTGACACAATGATGGACCATATATCATACTTTTTTCTTTGGCAAGCCCTTCCACTTGGTCACAGCCCATCACGCTTCAGATCAGTTGACACAGTGATCCTCTCCAAAGTCGAAACGAAAAAATTCTTCTGCAAAATGCTAGAGGCCTATTGCGCCCGCTCAGATGTAGTTAGAAGGCTACAGTATGGAGCATGAGCTAGGCGTTCGGCAACGAATCTAGTGTCATGCGTCGCTCACGATATCGGGGAGGCAGGATTACAAGGAAGGACATCTACTTTTATAAGACTAGATGTACAAGGAGCATTTAATGCTGTTCTTCACAATCGACTTCCGTGGCGAATATAGGCATAAGGCTGTCTAGATATATTGCTCAAATAGACTAAATCGTTTCTGGCAGATAGAAGCGTAAACTTATGTAATTTAATCGATAAGGCGATCCTACTCGCTGTAATAGCTGCAATTCTAATTTGGAAATAAACGCCTAACTTAGTTCTGCAAATAGGAGGTATACCAACAACCAAAATTCTCTCCCAAGGGAATAGGCTACGTCCTGCCTTAAGGCTCAGCTCTCTAGATGATAAAAATTCCCCTATGTAGTCGAGCAAGTATCTGTCCTAATTCTAGTACTCAAAAGAAGGACAAGAAAATACCTCGAAGCACAATAGAAACGTGTTCAGCGAGCCTTACGCTAGCTACCTCGTGTGGAAGATTCGGCGCCTCTACAGACCATGGGCTACATACCAAACTAAGGAATTAAGGCTGATGGAGAGCTTGCACACAATATTTGAATAAGATCAATATCTTCGTCGGATATCTGTGCACACTTGGATGAGCACTCGGAAGTGTATGGACGATCTTTTGGGGGATTTGTCCTTCAATGAGAGGGTGTAAAATTTGAGTAAGGTCAGAGCAATTTACAAGGTGGCGAAGTAGTCGAAGCAGAGATCATGGGAGCTGCCATGGTACCTCGTGCGACAATAGTCGCGAGACGAAGCGGCCGGGAGATCTTCGTGTTATTAGATAACCAAGCTGCAGCGCGGCGGTAAAGATAGAAAGACTATCTTAGTGTATGAAGGAGACAAAAATCTCTTTTCGACGTCGCTCAGAGAGTAAATGACTGCAAAGCATGAAACGTATACTTTGCAAACCCTAGATATCGATATATTTCGCCAATGGATGTATCAATAAAATCAGATCATTAATAAAGCGCTTCGTCAGTACGATTTTAAGTACTCCTTAACGTCATTCTTCCGTAATGTGTTGGAATTCCGAAAGATAGTCATGAAGGAGCATAAAATCAAGAGCTCCTTCTACAAACCTTGAATTTAGCCGAAATACTGCAAGAGAGCCCTTCGTACTAGGTCACGATATAACGGAAAAAGTAGTAGAGAAGGTGAGAGGGGGCAAGCAGCAAGCAGCAAGAAAAAGAAAGAGAAATAAAATGAGGCAGGACTTGACGAGCCAGAGCTAACAACTCAAAACTCAACATTTTCATCAGCGCCCAAGAACACAATAGAACGCTGCCATGTATATGAAAGAGATCTTCACACGTGATACCCTTGAGCCTCCTTCATCCCCTAGCACCTATAGAAACGCTCCAAATGAGAAACACGAAATTTTAATCCAGGCAGATATGCAAGCCGATTAGCATCAAAATATTGAAGCTGCCGTAAGTGCTAAGTGTAGCCACTAGATTGCTATTAGGAAGAATGTACATAAAAGAGGAACAATTAATGTAGGACAATAGAAAGCTAAGGTTAATGAGAAGAAATCGGAGGGACGCTAGCGAAGAAATTTGTATGCTGCGAAATAATATCTAGATAACGCAGAATAAAGCCAAGGTTTTGGAATATATTAGTGTCGATGATCGAAAAGCCAAAAAGAGAATATATTATAGGTCCAGACGGTCTTCACCAAAGAGTCTCTAGCTTATTACCACCTCCAGACCTCGGATAGACTCTAAATCACCTTATTGACTATAGAAACTCCCGATGGAGCTCTGAGAATATGCTAGGAGAGGTAAATATTTCTATGATGGAGTACATGCTTTGATTCCCGCATCCACACAAATGGAACCAGTATGTGACGAAGCCTCAATACTAGACTCGATCCTTTCAGCTTCTTAACTAGATTATACAGCCGACTTTGTAGAACTAATATCCAAAGATCTACCTGGCTAGCAATACTTATGCACAATTGGCCCGCATGTTTTGCTAACAGTACAGGGTGCTATCGTCATTATATATATATATATATATATATATATATATATATTCCCCCCATATTGTAGAAAAAAGATGTTCTTGTTTAGTTTTAGTAATTGACTTTCCATGATTTGGTTTGTCCAGTCAGTAACGGATAGTATATTCATTTAATACATACCAATAAAAGAAGTCTCAGACCTTTTTAAAAAAATTTTTACAAGAAGATAATTACTCCTTATCCTTTTTCCAATCCTCTTAAGCCAATTTTTTTTTTTTTTTTTTCATTACATAATAGTAGTGTAGTGTAGTGTAGTGTAGTGAGTGGCCTTTAGAATTAGTGATTAAAAAAAAAAATTTTTTTTTCCTCACCATATACATTTTACGCAGCGCTTAATCTATCTACCTTCCTACTTACCGGTCGGTTGTACAGGATCATCTCCAACCTCTGTCGTTTCTAATCGAGTAATAAATAATAAATTATTATTCCCACCAATCATATTTCCATATCCTATCCTAGTCAGTATTTTAATTTCTGAACGTTATATATATTAAAAAAAAAAAGTGAAAAAAAAAGTGAAAAAAAAAAAAAAAAAGGTCCTAGGCTAACTGACATTCTCTATTTTTTTTTTTTTTTTTTTTTTTTTTTTTTTTTTTTTTTTTTTTTTTTTTTTTTTTTTTTTTTTTTTTTTTTTTTTTTTTTTTTTTTGGATCTATGACTAATGTGAGCTGAGCCGGGCAGGAATTATGTCTGACGACATTTAACCGCACCGCCTCCCCCCTCCCCCCACTTTAACTACTCGTTCTCATTATTTCTCCCACCTATGATATGGTATTTTATGTATATATTAAGCTAAAATATTGGGGGAAAAAAAAAGGAAAAGATTTTAAGAGCTAAAGCTAGCATTCCTCCTCACACAAATTCATCCCTGCTGTTATTCCTAACAAATTGCAATGGCTCAAATGTCCAACTCTCCTCGCTTACATCAAAGGAACGGACAATATGCTCACAGATTCCTTTTTTTTTTTTAAAAAAAAATAAAAAACTAAAAACCTGTTTTTCAGAGTAAATTCTAGAAAACTTGTCGAGACACTTGGGTCCGGAGAAGTTGACTGATAAAGTCTTCCCCCCCATCCCCCTCCCTTTTTCTAAGCCAGCGTGCGTGCGTACTTGCGTATTGACGACAGCGAATAGAAGTGTGTGGGTGAGGTTTCTAGTTGCACAAGTGCATTCTAAATTTGCTTTAGCAGGGTGGAAATGACGGTGGTAAGCTGTTAAATCTTCATGACTTGTTCTGGCAGCTGTTTATTTATGTAATAATTTTCGGGGAAGGATTGGTTCTGGTGGCTTCAAACGGCGCATTTGCAAGTCTAGATCCTGATACTTATCTGGACAAACATTAGACTACCATTTGTTCACCAAGTCTTGGCGACGTTGAAATATCAAACGACGTAAATATACAAGAGTGATACGTCCTGGTTCCGTTTGCCATTTTGGGGATGATTTGAATGCTAAGCATGCTGCAGCATCTGCTTTCTCAATGCCCCTAATTTTTGAGTGGCCTGGTACCCACCCACCTGACCTCCGCGTTAGTTTTTGTTATGATATCGAAAAATGCCTGGGTTAGTTTAATACAAGAAGACGTCTGGCCCGTTTGAAGGGCTCTGACCGCTGCCTGGTTGTCAAGTAAAATAAATATCTTTTCACTACTTTGTCTGACTTGAATTGCAGTCAGAAGTGCCATCGTTACTTCCATAACTTCTGCATCATACACCTCTCCTCCATGTAGGATGCCCTGATCTTTCAGAAAAGTTCTACCATTACGTTGGAGAACAAGGCCCCAAGAAGATCGTCCATGTCTCTCAGATGAACCATCCGAGAAAGCACATTTATCTTCGGCAGAGATTATCCTAACCCATTGTAGATGCGCTTCTACTCCTTCAGATTTTGTTCCCAAATTATCAGTAGAGACTGGCGCTGAAAGAGGTTCAGTAGCTTCAGCTGGAGGGAGCTGAGCATAACACCGCTGAATCCGGGACATTTGAGTCTCTAGCCATTATGACAATTTAGATTTCCGCTGATATTTAAGAGTCCCTATACTTGGACAAAGACATGCCCGACTTTGAAGGGGATGACAGTCATCAAGTGAATTGATCCGAGCTGCGAGTCTCAGACGGTTGCTTTCTAGCATGATTCGAGCTGGTGGATCTTAAGTAAATAAGTCCAGGTGCTCACGCAATTGTTCGTTTATATATCGTTGAAAGAAAGCAGGAGCGTTAACCAGGCCAAAGGGGGTTACCAATCACTCAAAAAGACCTAGTCGACAACGAAAAGCAGTCATCCATTCATCCCCTTCCGGAATCCTAATACGATGAAATGCAGATTTAACATCCAGTTTAGTGAACCATTTTGCCTTTGATAACTGAAGTCAAGTTTCCTGAAAGAGAGGCAATGGATATCGATCTGGTATCGTTATTGCGTTAAGGCCACGGTAATCCACGCAAAAGCGAAGTCCACCGTTTGGTTTTTTAGCAAACAGTACTGGTGATGCAGCGGGTGAATTACTTGTTCGTATCCATCCCTTCTTTATTAGATCTATCAAGGTCCTACGTAACACGAGTAGTTCTTCTCTTGTCATATTATACAACGGTCCCCAAGGTGGTGTTAAAGTTTTGCCATTTTCCTGCCGAAGATTTATGGCGTGGTCTGATGTTCCTCTAGATGGAGGCAACTTTTCCGCACCTTCACTATCCTCGAACCTGTTCTGGTAAGCGTTCTCTGGCTTCTGCAACTGTTAGATGAGGCTTTTGTCTTAATGCTTTATTAATGTTATCCAATGAAACTTTACAAATTGGGACCTCCTTAATCATGGATAACATAATAGTAGCTGGTGTTACCTTTGGTGTTGCAACATCTCGGAACTTCTGTCGCCAAATCCTCACACTATAGATACACTTTCCCCCTTATTCGTAATTCAAGTTTCTGTTCTTTTGAATGAATAATAGCGTCCTGGTCTTTCAGCCACTTTTTCCCTAATATAAGTTCATGGGCACTATTTGGAACTACGTATAGCCACAACTTCGGCGTGACAGATCCGTCTAAATCAAGAGTAATGTAAGTTTTACTATTGACTTCTGTTATTTTTTCCGTCGATAACTCAGCTGTTTGGAGCCTACGTGGTGAAATGGCCTTGCGCGGAAGCTGTAATCTCTTGGCGACATTATCATCAATTATACCTGAACACAAGCATCCATTATCTACCAAAGCTTGAAGCATTGTAACATCATTAACCAAAGCATTTACTAGGAATGGAGATGTATTCAAATTTATTGTATTAATAATAGCTGCTTTTGGCTCTTTCTCTGATTGTCGCTCATCAAAATTCTCTTTCTCCTGGATTTTTGATTTTTGATTTTTTACCAGATATAAATTCTGCAGTTTCTTTGAACTCGGGATTAATAGCGGGTAGGAAGGGACGAATTTTGGTATTGCACCCCTGTCTCTCGCATCGGTAACATCGATTATCCCTTTTGGAGTTTTAAAATCTGTTCTGGCGTTTTCCATTTAGCCCTAAGCGGTCGACCATGAGGTCCTATAACAACCTTTGTCGGGATTGGTGCATCTTGATGCCTCTTAACGTCTTCGGGTGGTAGCAACGAACAAATCCTTGAATAGCAGCCTCTTTTCTCACATCTAGAACAACGATTATCGGCACGTAGCTTACTTATTCTCTCTTGTGACTTCCACGGGTCTCGCTCAATTTTTTTTTCTAGGAATTTCTTTCCAATTGACTTCAATTTCTTTATACATTCTTTCCAGAATTTCAATTGTTGTAATGTATACAACTATCTCTAATAAATATTTCTCTCTCCTTTTCGTCGCTCAACAGTTGTTTTTTATCTTGTTTCGTCTTATATCGTATGCTACCATAGGACGTCGTAGGCTATCGTCGTTTATTCAATCGTATCACGTGATAATTAGATTATATGTAACAGATCAGGTAATAGAAGCAATGGGCTTTCAGTTAAATGATGGTAAATTAATAATCTAATTATGGTTTAAAAAACTACATACACGCTAAGTATTTATGTTTCTGTCAGAGGTATCTCTAGTCATAACCATTAGAAGTTCATTCCATCGAGTATCTTCAAAAATATTCCGTTAGTTTCTACATGGGTATCTCAGCTGTTGTGTCGAACATAACTAACCATATTCATAAATTAATTATGCACTCACCCATTCCATGCACACAACCTCTCGATGCACATTCCCATCTCATGTACATTCCCATTTACTTCTCATATGGTCACTTGTGTAATAATTCTGGGAATTCTGGGTTCCAAGGACAAAAAGGGGCAGGTTGGCTGGAAAGTAAATATGTATATATAGACATAGATCAAGACCTTCGATAGACAAGAATAATTCAAATCTGACATTTACAAATTGCTATTTGTTTAATATGTTGTTACGGGCTAAGCCCGATATGTAACTAACTGAGACCTGGACTCCCAGCCCACACGTGACATATTATTTAATATCTATAAAACGATTAGTATCTACTCATACGTACCTGGGCATGCCAGATCACTCGGATTGATGTTCCCAATTGGGGTTGAATTACTCTCAGACGGAATCACTCGCTACTTTCCTTTTAATATATATAAAACTAGCATTCCGTATTTAGGTAGAACCATAGAAAAAATATAACTTATTTTAGGCATTGCTTTCGTGCTTGACCGACTAGACCAATTGCCCCTTCACAGCTGTCCTATCTTGGGCTGCCTTATTACTATTAGGCTACGAAGAAGATTCCAAGATGTTCCATAGTTTTGAACCTCCTCGATTCTTCTAACAATTCTGAAGCATACGCTAGAAAGCGTATGCTATAGGTTTTAATCGGCTAATCAGCTGTTACAAGACCAAATCGTAGACATGCTCGAAATAAGTTAGTGACAAATGACCCAATAGTATCCCAGCAAGCAGTTATAAGCTCCGTTGAGATTACATCAGCACCAGGACAAGCGTTGCCACTACTAATTGTGCATATACGCACTTCTGTCTCTGTTAGCTCCTACGTCTATGGAATTCGGTCCTCCCCTAGAAGGTACAGGGAGGGAGGTCATCGGAGCTTTCAAATCTTGCTAACAGACAATCCCGTAAAATAGTTGCTCGTTCGACTTGATCTGAAATGATCCTTTCTTCATGTATGAGAGGGGGGGGGGGGTATTTTTGATTGCCTAGAGGAGGCTCAATGCATAAATTTAAAAACTTCCGGGGAAGAGTTCACTGCTTTCACCTGTCTTCTCCAATACTTTCTCTTTGAAGAAGCTACGAGGGCACGGTAGTATTTCGCGCATATTTTTCGCTCGGCATCTGATGTGACTTCTTGGTAGTTGAGACGAATAAATTTGCATTCAGGTGTCCACCATGGCGTAGATTTACTACGGCCTCGATTTATAAGTGTGCCAGTTGCCTGTTTCGCCTCCTTTAACACTTTACAAAGATCACACGCAGACTTTTCTATCTTTTCGATAGAATCTAGAGTAGGAAGGGGAGGGAGCCATTGAGCCACGACTTGAGCGAATTTAGGTAGTTTGTCTTTTGTTACCCGAATCAGGCCTTCACTCTTAGAAGGTATGCAATTGCGGCAAGGTACTGAATCACATATCGGGGGATGGTCGCTAGTCATACATTCGTCACGCGCCACGCGCCACCCAAGCATTGGTCCCGCCAATATTCGTCCAAGCTAAGTCTAGTGTATTTCCAGCTCTATGAGTAGGCTCAACGATGATTAGACAAGACTAGTTGTGCCTCTTAACCCAACTTTCAATCTCTTCTCCTTGACCGTACGAGTGAGTAGTCTCAAATTGCCACACCCAGTGAACAGAATTAAAGTCCTCGCTATGACTGACCAAGGAGGTGGAGTCCAATTCAGTAGAGCCAGTACTGCTGAAGAGTCATGTGGGGCTATATAAACATTTAAAAATGCAATGCCGTTGATACTCACCAAGCAATAATCACCAGTCGGCTGTGAAAGAAAAGTCTGTTTCGTTTTGACCTATAAATTGTTCTTCCGTGTGTATGTGATGGCTTGTGGATGTGCATCATCTTTGGCAAAAGGTACATGACAGTCAAAGAAAGGATGGGACTTTGTCCGTTCTGACCACTAAGGTTCTTGAATTAATAGGACATCGAGATGGAGCTCACAGGTTCTCGATAACGCGATGTCATGCGTTGTGCCCCCTCTTCCTACATTGGTTGACATAAATCTTAGAAGATTCTGGTCGCCCTTCATAAACGCATAGCATCATCTGTCGAGGACTCGGTAGATGATAGTTAAATTTTCTCAGTAGAAACAGCAGTAGAAGGTGTTGTATCAACTAGGTTGTTGCACTCTTCCGCCGTCTTCGCTCTTTCTTCTGCAGTTTTCGCTCGGACTACTGCCTGATACTCTCGCTCTCCTGCTTGACAATATACTTTCAATTGTTCTTTTGTTGGAATGACTGGGCGGGTTTGTCGAGCTAAATATTTACGGTTGTCCGATCGATGAGGACTCCCACAGTTTTTGCACTTAGTGAGAGCCATACATAGATCTTCAGAGTACATATCTGACCCACAATTTCCACAAGAAGGCGCTCTTGAACAATTCCTAGGGGAATGGCGACCATTATATCGTTTGCAAAAGTCTAAAGGCTGCTGCTTTTTAGAAGTCCTCATTAATCCAAACTCATCAAATACACGAAATCCAGATCTAGGTGCCTTAGTGAAAAACGTCATCCATGCACGGTGAGGAGCTCCGGGTGCGTTGCGGCCATATGGCCTAAGAGAGGCAGAGAGTAACGATGTTACTCTCTCAACCTCATCGAACAACATTTCTTTAGTGACTTCTTTTTCGCCTGCTAAGGTAACTATGCATTTAGGAACGGTATGTATAATTACTGGTAACCAATTCGAAGCAGGTTCTAGTTTGGCGTCAAAAGGAGAAAGTCTCACTGCTGTCTTGAGAAGCCCATCATGTGCTTCATTACTACAGGGGCTAAGTATAGATCCAGTCCGGATGGGCTTGATTAAACCAATGGAAGTTGGTCAAATAGAGAGTTTTTTTAACTACTATTTCACGTATCCCAGCGAGTGACAGTTTACTCCATTCATGATTCTCCATGAGGTGAATGAATAGCCTCTTATCCTGAGCGTTCCTTTTAGACTATTTTCTATTTTAATTGGTGTTTTGAGCAAGCCTAGAAGCTTGCAGAGCCACAAGTTTCTTAGGTTGTGAAGATGGTAGTGTCTATGTAACCGTTGGCAAAGTGGCACAAGTCTTTTTATGTCTACTACGAACTACAGTTGACCAAGAACTTTCATTTCTCAAATTGTCTTTTGTACAGTTAAGGACTAGGGTTTCTGGAGTGTGTACTAATTTTTCTTGAGGAGCAACCAGCAGAGTAGCTAGCATATTTGGCTTCTTTGGTATATTTATTTTCGAATTCCCAGGTGCCAATACATTGTTTATCTCGAGTAGGGTTTGGGACACAGTTGGAATTTCATCTGTAATCGCAAATTTTGATATTGCATTTCGGAGGTATGCCTGGACGGACTTCGCCATCTCTCTTTCTTTGTGACGGCTAGTAAGCCGGAATGTTGTTTAATTGGTCAGAGTGGGCCACTCGGTAGTTAGGTTAACCGAAGGCTAACCAATCCTCCAAAAGTATGCAAGGGGGTGCCCCTTAATGCTCGCGGGTGAGAAAGTTCCAGACACTTCCATTAGACTCTTTCCTAGCTGTAAACCTATCTCGAATATTCTATTTTCTATATGTTGCGTCAACAGTAGAGAGCAGTACAGTTGCTAATGGAGACGGGGGAAGTTTCTAGAAGATGAGTGTCATGTATATAGCGCCTGTTTAGAAATCATGTCGTCTTTAGTGAAATTATAAACTACCTTTTGATATTCAAGTGCTCAAGCCTTTCTATCTAAAATCGTGACATTCTTCACCCTCTTGAAAGCTAGCAACAGTACTATTAATACAGCTAAACAAGCTCGTACACACCATCAATCGAAAGTGCCATGCATTTTCTTGACGTTTTCTGGCAGCAAAAATTTCCGCAAGTTTCCGGGGAAGGTATTGTTGGGCTTTGGATAACTTGATTAGCTTGACTCGACTTAGCTAAGTCTACAGCATCTGAGGCTGCTCGCTTTGATGGAGGAACTGGCTTGAGTATTCGCCTATTCGTTACTGGATTATACAGTCTACTCTGGGTTAATAAAGGCAGTGGTGGCGCGGTAGGGAAAGGAGGAAGGGCAGTTGGGGGAATTATTAGATTTGGTGGGCTCGTGTCCGCCTGGCAAGCTTGGGTGTCATGGGCTGTGTCCATTGTATCCATTATGATAATCTTCTTTCTACTACTAACGTTCATAATTGTGACGTTTTTGCCTGTATTTCTGAACGTTGATTCTATAGTTCATGACAATATATTCACACATGCAGTATTACTATGGAGGGTAATTCAAACATCTCATTCTGACAAAGCTGTTTTTGTAACTTTTTTTTTCTTCCACGATAAATGCATATAGAAGCTTTTATTCTACTACTTTCTGTATTTTTCCATACCTTTCATATTGAAAATAAGAGAGAATCTGCAGAAATAGTACCTGAGTAGATGATATCCTGCCTGGTCAGACTTGAATATGCGAGCTGTATACATTTAACGTGGGACCAAATTCTGTGAATTAAGATGTGGGAAGTAAGCGAGATTTCTGCATATTGACGTCAACACGCCGTTGCAGAAAACCGATGTGATAGAAATTTATTTAGCTGGGGTGGAGCACTGATTATTAAAAAATTGTATGGATTTGTATCGCATCGATTTTCGGAAAATGCATGGTGACAACATCACTGAACGGAGATTTCACTCAATTTACAGAATTGGGCTCTACGTAATTGTACACATGTCAAATTTCAAGTCTGACTGACCCTATTTACTCCAAATCTGTGTGGATTTACATTGAGTATACAATCGTCGCAATATTGCAACACAACCATAAGATTTTGGTTTCCACAATTGTAATTAACCGAGTAATAGGGAGCTTATTAGCAGGAGAATATCTCAAACTCCACTGTTGGAATGTTTCTAGAAGACGTTTTTAGGGGGGGGGGGGAGCTAGGAGCTGATGATACTGAAAAGCTGGTAGACAGATTGCAACTCAACCAGCACCAGCTCACGCCCCTGTTGAAACTTCGATAAACAAATGCTGCTGCTCATCCGATTGTCTCGAGTCTCAGCATATCCCCTCGACGAAACAACAAAAAAACAACTATGATTTTTGATAGATTTTTCCATTTTATAATCAACTGTTATGTTCATCAAAACCATTTGTTTATCGCAATTTCGACAGGGGCGTGAGCTGGTGCTGGTTGAGTTGCAATCTGTCTACCAGCTTTTCAGTATCATCAGCTCCTAGCTCCCCCCCCCCCCCAAAAACGTTTTTTAGAAACATTCCAACAGTGGGGTTTGANTGGTGCTGGTTGAGTTGCAATCTGTCTACCAGCTTTTCAGTATCATCAGCTCCTAGCTCCCCCCCCCCCCTAAAAACGTCTTCTAGAAACATTCCAACAGTGGAGTTTGAGATATTCTCCTGCTAATAAGCTCCCTATTACTCGGTTAATTACAATTGTGGAAACCAAAATCTTATGGTTGTGTTGCAATATTGCGACGATTGTATACTCAATGTAAATCCACACAGATTTGGAGTAAATATTTATCTAAGTATCACCCGGTCAAATACTCTCTTTTGTGGTCTGTTTGTTTTTCTATTTTGAGTCTAACTAAGTCTCACGTGATAATCCTAGCTAGGGATAAAAGATGCTTGAGTCGAAGCACGACATCGAGGCCGAGCTGTTGCCCAGTCCTCCATGCCACACGGGTTTGAAGAATGGTAAAGCGAGATTATGATACTACTTTTTGAATTTGATGAATGATGGACATTAATAGAGTAATGTACCGGAAGGTGTGGAGTAGTTTGAGAATATGAGATGGGCCGCGAGCTGGGAGTCTCAGGAAAAAGATCGAATGGAAAGAAAAGATTGTAATAGTTTTTGTGGGTTTGTTTTGTACAGAAAACGCATTAGAACCTCAGTCACTCTGCGAGTTGTAGAGATGGTAAAGTTCATTTTTCTTTCGACGTATTGTTGTGAGGCCGTGAAATCTCTGCAACCAAGGTTTTCGACCAAAAAAATCCAACACACTCCTTCCGATCAACGACCAAGTCTGAAATTGACTTTCCATCTCTTTTAACGACTGAATCCTGGCTCTGAAAGAGTATTGCACTCTCAGGTTCGTAGAGGACACCACGTTGAGGTAGTCAATTTCGCCCTCCTTTTTCTTATCTATATGTACATGTTATTTTTTTATTTTTTTCAAATGCCGAATTTTTCGCCAAACAGCTCGCCGATATGCGATGTAGGTAAATGTGACGTAAATATACAGTGCATTATAACTGTACATTTTCCGATATCGGGTAAAGTGTGCATATCTTTTGGCGCTACTAGAGTAGTAGCCTAATATATGAGGTGCTTATACTATGGAACCTTTCAGTTGCTGCGGAATTTTGGAATTTTTTTTTAAAACTCAGATCTAGACCTACTTCTAATTTTAGACAGGGCTCCAACGCAGTATGAAGAAAAAAAAGAATTCCCCTCCAACACTTGACTTTCAAAGCAAAACAGAACATAGTCACGGAGTACGAAATAAAAATAAAATAAAATGTTGCTCCAACTTATTGGATCTTGTTGCCTCGCCTCTGTTAGCTAGTACACAACAAAGCGCCGGATTGGTATACAACACATACCATCCGGAGCCCCTATCCGAAGTAGAGTGGAGTGGGCGGGTACTCACTCGCCCACCTTCTCCACCAAATTGAGACAGAAGGAGGTTAGTTCGAATCCCGACTGGACCTACCAGTAGAACTCGTCATCAATCCGCCCTCCAATGTTATGCCTGCGGTGCACAAAATAGCTATGGCTTGTGACAGATACTATCGAGGCTCCGAGGAGCACGGCCAGTCAGTCAGTCGGTCACCTGACGTCCACTTTCGCTCAAGTCCTGCAGCCCAATCAACAATGTCATGTTTTTTGACCCTGAAGTGCGTAGTTTCTCATGTGTACTTCTACTAATTAGCGATTGGTTTATCAATTTGAGAATAGCCCGCTCCCCCCCCCCACCCATGGATCCTTCAAATTTGGTTCTGGAAAGAGTCTGACCCGTCTAGCACCTCTTTGAAAAAAAAAAAAATAAAAAAATAAATAAAAATAAATTTGTTTGCTGTATAGTGGGCTGCTTAGTCTGACTTTCGATTCTTAATGAGGTTTAGTCCAGGTCGGTTGGAGGTAAGTGGGTCCGGCTTTTCCAATATGTAGGGCTGGCCACATTATGTGTATAATCAGGTTTGGATAAAAGAGCTTTTAAAAACTAACGCCTGCCGTTTAAAATATAATATACCATGCAAGTAGGCTTTCATTGGTTGGACGATCACTAGCTTACTAACCAGTTTCGGTGCAGAATTTAAGCTAAGCGAAAGTGCATTGGCACTGCGACCTATGATGTAGTCGTACATACATAAATCTACGTAAAGTATGCAAGTATTATGTCTCTGCATCAGGAGATTTTATACTGGAATTAACCAAGAATCTAACCCTTGTGAATACTGCCGGCCAACTCTCTGATAACTGCTGGAGTTTATTGGTATAGGCTAAAAAAAAGCTAATTTATGGGGGAATTGCCCCCACAATTACGTTTCTATAGTAACAACCACATTAAAAACATCCATTCCTACAGTGTTTGGTAGATGAAGAGTTAATTGAGCCGTGGCCTCAACATACTATTGACCTATCAGCGCTCCAAGATGCAACATCAATTTCAGAATTTTTTCTCAATTTAGTACAATAAGAAAGTAATGAGCGACTGAGTAAGTGAAGTAATAGCCAGCTGAAGAAAGATGGGGAAAAAAAAAGAAAAAAGTTACGGTAACCCGTCAGAGACTTATGGTAATGGATAGACTTCTTCATCTCAGCGCAGATGTGCTCAACTAAATTCAAGTCGGGAGAAGTACGAAGGCCAAATGATGTTTTGTTTATCTTGCGAAGAGGCAAGTTGTCCCGAGTAAATCCGGATCGATGGTACGCTTAGCTTTCGTATGGAAACCAGGTATCCTTTCCTTATGACCGCTCGTGCTGAACTACTAGCCTTTTGTACTTGCAACCAAAGGTACGCGTCGTATTTAGCTGAAATTCATTTTCTCACGTTCCTTTTTCCCAATGTGTCCAAAATGTTTACATCACGTTGTGTATGACTCTGTGAAACGCCCAAGCTGAAAAAATTCCCACACTTTTGGGGGAGGCGGGGAACACTTAGGATGAAACCAGTCAAAACTTATTCCTATCTGTTGCCTTCTACAAGAGCCGTTCGTTACTAGTCTCCGCCTATTAGTTTCCCAGCCCCCAATTGAGAGAAAAGCTCCATTAGAGAAAATTTGCTCCCGTTGTTTCTGTGGAGACCAAATAAAGCTCTAGCCTATCCTTGCCATGTGAGCTCAAATCCGAATTGCTTCTATCTCAACTTAGTCGAGATACTCCCACATCCAGCACAGTTTAGATCTTCAAATGGCTCTCTCACGCCTTTTTATTAGTTAATTTCTCAAACGCAACGAATCTTGCATTCGGAAGGTTAGTTTATTGGTTTCCTTAAGTTTTGTTCGGTAGCTGCAGTAAGTTTTTTTTTTTTTTAAAAAAAAGTATCGAAATACGACTCTAAGGGGTTATGTGAGTCTTGTGATTCAAGAGGTAAGCTATAGTCACATGACTCACAATAGTAATATGTTTCTTGCATTTTTATAGCAAGCTAGGCTCAATATTAGACATTAGTGGGGGTGGAACAGAACTAATTTTTCTTAGCAGCTAATTATAAGAGGTGTTATGGCAACTTACAAGTAGTCTCTTCGATAGCTGGATCTAACAATGAGTAAAGTTCTTCTCTTTCTCAAAAATAAGAAAGATACCGAAGTTCTCCATCGTGAGTTATGGAAATGTATATGGATGTTCAGAATCTGACTGATGGATGACACATCTTTGTAAGATCTTAGTCAGCCATTTGGTCGACATCACATTTCTTAGCGACTTTCTAGCATTAGTTTTGATCGACATTTTACCCCTGCGTGTATGCATATTTTATCGCAAATACCTCCTTGATGACTCATGATAGCCGTAGATTACCAGCTTTACAGAATCTCATTTGTGTGCACTTGAAGTCAGCGTAGAAAGCTAACGAAGAACTGCAGTAGCCATGTAGGTTTGCTGTACTCTCTCGGGGCTCAAGACTGATTGATGATGCTGTGTTTTCTTCAAGGCCATAACATGCGTGAAAAAGAACGAAACGAAAAATTACTGTATTTCACAGAACTGGACCAGTCGACGAAGCATCTAATTAATCTATCTTGACAAATCCCAATCATCTCCGCGATTTAGCAGACTTCCTTTCCCTTACTCGTGGGAGAGAGACGTGACTGACTACTGATATTATGCGAGGGTCTCAAATACAAAGTAAGCATTTGGTATTAAGCGCTATTTAATCTCCCCAAAATGTGCTGCTTGTTAGGCGACGGATCACACGAGCTGTCAAAAGTACAGATAGCTTGATGGCTGCCTGAGTGAGTTAATGGATGGATGGATGGATGGATGGATGGATGGATGGATGGATGGGGGGGGCCAAGGTGTCATTAAACTCGTCATCCGTCATTTACTGGTGTGCCAATCACATCACGTGGTCGTATCGTTGAGCATGATCGCCAATTTAGTTGCTCGACGAACCCAAGATGACCATTTGATCCTCACTTAATGCCGTCTCGTAATGACAAGGCTTGACATCCCTTGCGGTGTAGTTTACAGCAGTAGAGACAACTAACTGGTCAATAGGCCAGCCGGACGAAGAGGAGGAGCAGAGTCGGCGGCGTGACAGGCGGAAGGTTGGCAGATTAAGTATTCTCTAAGGATTGCTGATTATTAATCATGCCCTTGTCAGTTGTTGACTTACTCCAGGACCCTTGAATACCAAAAATAGGTACCAAATGGGCACAACAACGGGATTTGGTACACAACGTCGGTACTACGTTTCAGCAATTCAGGGTCGAAAGCAAACCCCGCGCCTGGGTAAACAATCGACTCAAAGACACCGTGTATTGTGTTGTCTCTCAATCAAAGAAAGAGAAAGAGAGAGAGAGAGACAGAGACAGAGAGACAGAGCATCTTCTCCCACAAACATTGACAATATAATAAATCTATTATTGATTGATTGATTGATTGACCGCTCGTTAGTTCTAGTTGCCAAAGCAAATTACGAGAGAAAACCGAGATCGAACCTTCCCCCTCTCCACCCCTGAAATCTCTTGGCGATTCCATATGAGAGCTACGCGGGTTCAGGCGCTAGCTGCCTGCTAGTTTCTTGTAACAGGATCTCGATAAGTATCCATGTCAACACCATCAGTGAAAGAACAGATTCTACAACAAAACAATTAGTAAATTCGTGCCAACTACTAACAAACCTTTTTCTGGCCAATTCCTGGCCCCCTTTTCGGCCAGACCAGTGACTTAGGCCGACTGGTCGATAAGTTTGCGGCTATTCTCACTATTCACAAGCGTTAATCAAACTCGAAAAACACAATTCCACTACAATGTCAGCCGCCACAAAGAAGCCACTTCTTGGGGCCTCTGAAAGCCGGCAGATTTTAAGAGAATCGTCAATAGCATCACCTAATCGAAATCCTATCCGCCCAGTAACTACTTCTACCCCAACTACTGGAAGTATTGTCACGCGAAGTCGATCCATAAGAAGCTCTACTCCATCCTCGAATCGTCCTAATATATCACGACAAAGCACGGGAACCGTTAAACCAAGTCAGACTGCGGCAAATTTGGAAGCAGACGATGAGTCAAATAGTGTGAATGCTGAAATTTTAGATGATCTAAAGGAACGTCTCCGAAAAAGTGAAGAGTTATCCAATGAAAACCAAAAACAGATTCAAGCCTTACAGTCGCGACTTGAAGAAACTCTCAAGGAGAAATCAAGTCTGGAGGAGAAAGTGCAGGAGAATAAGGAACGAGTCGAAATATTAGAAAGTGAAAACCAAAAACAGATTCAAGCCTTACAGTCGCGCCTCGAAGAAACTCTCAAGGAGAAATCAAGTCTAGTGGAAAAAGTACAAGAGAATGAGGAACGAGTAGAAATATTAGAAAATGACAAACGTGAAGCAATACGATCCAAAAGAGAATTAGAAGCCATATATGAAGCGGAAAAGATATCTGTAACTAAAGAGAGAGAGGAGGCTTCCAATCGACAACAAGAAATGCAAGCAATAATCCAGCGACTTAAAGATAACCAGAATTCTTCAGCAAATGGGGATGAAGATTCTCTGATAAACAGACGCTGTTCGTCCCTTTCTACTTACTCTATATTCTTTAGACTAAATTCTAACCACTAACACGCTATAGCTAACAACACTACTCCTACTCTTGATAATGGGCAATTTACTCCTTCAACTGGACTAAACCGCAGTGACTCACTGAACAATTCCAAGTTATTACTTCAGAAAGATAGACTAATCGAATCTCTGAGAATGGAACTGGCAGAATCCCAGATCAAGATTTCAGAATACGAAATCAAGATTGCAAAGTCCGAGGCCAAGGTTGCGGAATCAAAGATCAAAATTGCAGAATCTGAGGCTAAAGTTGCAGAATCTGAGATCAAGGCTGCAGAATCTGAAAACGTGGGTGACGGTCATCTTCGAGATATTGTATTAAATCTATTGGATAAAGATCTTCCAGCTCAGCCAGGAGAAAGTATTGATACCTCTTCTCTAAAACGCTCCAAGACAGTGGCCATAGGAAACAATCGCCGACCAAGACCTAAATCCTTCATGCCCTCATCTAGTTATAGTTTTTCCCTTGTGACTGATCAAGAAACTGCGCCTAGCATCCCCTTTAATCTTCATCGTCAAAATAATCAACGGAATATTCGACCTCATAGCGAGCAATTCACCGGTAGTGCATCTATCGCTGTGAGTCAGATGCTTCGTAATGGACCAATTTCTCCTCCCCTCCATAGTAGTCTCTCTCCACGTCATTCTTCGACACCTATTGGTAATCAAAACAATGGCCAACGAAACTCGTCTTGTAGTCAGTCTAGTATATCAGGTAATTTTCCTGGTCCAATCAGTGAGACTAGCAGTAATAGCAGCGAATCTGGCGACTTAAATACACACTCAAATAACTCGCCACCACGGTTAGAAAAAGCAACAACCTTTGCTGGGAATAAACCTAGACCTCTTCGCTTGTTACAGGAAACTGGTCAATCAGATGCAGGACGCCGAGCAGACGATGCAGCCGCCAGATTAGCAAAAAGATCAAGCTGGATGGGATGGGCGTTTGGGAAGAAAGAAGATTCTCATGTTGAGATTTAGTAAAGGAATAATGAATTTATTACGATTAATAGGAGGGGCATTATCAAAATATTTATTCTCATAAATTTGTACACTTTTGTTTATACTATTTTTTTTTTGATCACTTCATCTAGTGTTGTTTATTTTTTGGTGTAAGAATGGTAGAAATAAAAAATATAATCGATGCAAGAAAAAAGAAAAAAAAACCTGTCTTCAATATCCATCGTAAAAACATCAATTAAAACATATTGAGGGTATGAGTATCGTGTTGCACCTTGACCCAAAACTTAATCCTACATCGCTTTCAAGAAAAAAAAAAAAAAAAAGGCTCACGTGGTACGATTTAGACTCAAATCTAATTGCTAATTACCAGCCATACACTCTCCAAATTAGGTTAGGCATTAAATGATAGATACATACACTCCAAGTTAAGGTTTCTTACCCTAAGTGGGCCGACCCACTTTCTAATTATATACTTTTACGAAATCGTAACGTTATTTCTGCTCAATAGAAGCTTTTTTTCTAATTTTTTTTTAATTTTTAATTTTTAATTTTTAATTTTTAATTTTTTTAATTTTTTTTTCCCTCGAATTCCAACTCTGAACGGCCCCGGGCCTATTTGATAAATTTTTGGATATTTGGTTATTTTTGAATACGAATATGACCTAAGTAATAGAGCGGCCAATTAAATAAAAATTAATTAAAAATAAAAAATTAAAAAATTATGTAGCATGGATTGATAATTAGTACTTATGGATATTGTTTATTTATTTTTTGGTAGTACTGAGGATCTTGAATATCTTGAATATCAGAATCCCATGTGTTTGTTATGACCTTGCACAATAACCCAGATTTAGCTTTCGGTAAGCACTCGCTAAAATAAACGATAACCGAAAACAGGGATACTTTATGTAGAATTATGTATGCTACCATGTACCATATATCATGTATACTAGTACGTACAACGTTACGAATGATAACAACCACCAAAGCTGTACATAGGTTTAGGAGCTATGAAATTAAGGATAATGAAATGTATATAGTAGTGTATGACCAGCTTAGATAGAAGGACACGAAGAGTCTTACGGTTTCTACGATATACGAGATATATTTTAGAAACACTAGACACCTCGTTAGATAACCTCCAATCTATTTATTATATTTTACAATCTTAACTTTCCGGTACCTAAGAATCTCAAAATATCTAGAGCTTCCAAATCTTTAACATGATCCCATGGTTCTCAAGTGAGTTGTGATTCACCGGTCCACTTTACAAGGTACTGTGGCTGTCTTGAGTTGCGCGAGACTCTTGCATCTAGTATTTCTCCAACATAGAATTCGAGCTCGCCGTCGACAATAATTGGAGGGCGTGTAATTTGTTTTTGGCTAGGGAGGGGGTCAGATGCCACAGGCTCAAGCATAGAAACACGGAAGACTGGATGGACTTTCATGGTCTTTGGGAGATCTAATTTATAGGCATGAGTTGAAATTTTCTTTTTAATTTTAAACGGACCTAGCCGCTTATAATCGAGTTTATCTGATGGACGAGTGGTTCTGATATTCTTACGCAGCAGCCATACTGAAGAGCCAACATCAAATATTGGTGGAGAAATTCGGTTGTTGTTAGCGTATTCTGAGTAAATTTGTTGCGCTAATTTTATTTCCTGTCGAAGGTGCTGTTCAAGTTTCTCAAGCTTTTGCCGAAAGTTATTTATTTCTAAAACTGGAGGTGCCAAATTATTAATATCCTTACGCAAGATCTCGAATCGAGGGTTGTAGCCATAATTGGCAAAGAATGGTGTAACTTTAATGGTTGCGGAAATCGAATTATTATATGCAATTCGGCGAGGGCCAGAAAATCATTCCAATTATCCTGCTGGTATGAGATATAACCTCGCAGGTACTGTTCTAAAATTGCATTCACTCTTTTGGTTTGGCCATCTGTTTGGGGATGGAGTGCAGTACTAAGATGTGATCGGATTGACAAAAGTTTAAAAACGTTTCTAGTATATTCTGATGTGAATATCGAGCCACGTTCTGAAATAACTGACTCCGGAAGAGCGTGGAGGCGAAAAATCGAATCGCGGTATAGGCGAGCAAATGTTTGAGAATCTAAGGTTGTGTTGCAGGGTACAAAGTGGGCCATTTTAGTCAATCGATCGACTACTACGAGCACGGCATCATATGAATTAGAAGACGGAAGACCCGTAATGAGGTCCAAAGAGATAGATTGCCAACGTCGTTGAGGAACCTCTAAAGATTTCAAATATCCATAGGGTGCGTGACGAACTGGTTTTATTCTTTGACATGTTTCACAATTACGAATGAAGCGAGCGATTGTTTTTCGCATTCCTGGCCACCAAAAATCTCTTGAGATTAGTTCAAATGTTGCAGCCTGACCTGGATGACCGGCAGCTGGGTGAGAGTGTCGGGAACTAATGATACTTTGTTGTAACTCTAAGTCATTTGGTACATATATCAGTCCATTAACCTCTAGTACTCCATCTTCGTTCATTTTAGAGGTCGCTAGATCTACATGTTGATGTCGTTTCAATTTTTTGTCAAGTGCCGACATAATACTTTGTCCGAATGAGTCCAAATCAAATTTCCTCTTTAGTTCGGATGCAAATTTTCATTCCAGAGCTGAAATCTCCAATTTCTCAGGTCCGAGAATTGTTTTTCGGGAGTTGGTGTATGGGGTTGGGTACAGGAGGGTTTCCTTTGTTTTCATTTCCTTATTTTATTCACGTTCTTACCTATTTCTTTTTGTAATTAACTAGCCACATTGATATAGTTGGTTCACTCGGTGCGAACGAGTTGAGCATGCAATTTGTATGATCCCCACCGGCTCCACCGGTCCTACGTCTTATGGGGAGAGGGATTTGGCCCATGACCTAAATAAAGGAAAAAAAAAGTAAAATGTAATAATAAAAGAAAGCGTTGATTCCGTTTATATATGCGAATCGTGTGTTTCGCGCATGATACGTTGAAAGGGAGCTGATTACTCAAATTATAATGTATCTAAACCTTCGAAATCACTCGAATACTTTAAATTTTTTTTTTTTCGCTCTCGTGCTGCATATTATTTGAGGCAATTGCTTGGCGGACGCTACATGGGTATTTGTCAGCACGACACGCGCACATGTCAGTACATATTCTCGCTAAGCACACAAAAAGATTATTTTGGTTATGTCTGATTTATCATATTTCGATTATGTTTGGGGGGGAATTTCTCTGTATTTAAGGTTTTGAACGTTCATCGTGTGTGCTTGCATAGATTATTAATAAGTTGTGCAGAAATTTTATCCATGAAAAATTATTTTTATCAATATCTAATATTAGAAATTGACGGCAATGGGATTTGGTTCGTTTTAGATCTATTACTCCACCTCGTTATCAAAATTATCAGTCAATGCTTTTGCAACAAAAGTACTGAATGCGCGGCGCTTGGATCGTCAGGACTGTATTGTGTAAGTTAGGCTGTTATTATCAACACTGTTATTAGGATTACTAAATTCGAGTTCAATATCCATCATACTCGTCTCCTTACCTTGTGCAAGAAGATACGGCGAAGTGTTAGATTGCTTCTTTCTGCCTGGTACTGAGGCATCAAGAGCAGAAAAAATGCGCGATTCCTTTATGGGCCGGCCTTTTAGGCGAGAAGGCATTGATGGCTCTTCAATCGGTGTATCTCCGTTTAGTTGCTATTGCCTCCACATTCGCTTTTCGTTATAAATATCTTTTAAAGTGATATTTGTTGACCTTGTTGCTTGTCGAATTCCTGTCAGAATATGTTTCGTGGGCGCATCAGCTTTGATGTGCGCACGAATGAGATTCCTGGAGTGTTCATCTCTTCGGCGATGGACTATGTCCTTAAAGATAGACCTAGAAGCTTCATGGCTTTTATGGTGTTGGTTATGGATTTTGATGTAGTAGCCCCCCGCCCGGCCTTTTGATCGAGAGTGAACTTAAAATCACAGCCTTTTTAGAAATTTGATGCTCACGTATTTGCCCTTTACTCTCATATCCGCCCTCTAGATCGCATACCAGTTCATTTTGGCGTACTGTAATCTTATTTCGTAATCTGGAAGAAGACTTGATACATAAGTAGTAGCTGCGAGTTCTTGCCCAGTCCTAGCAGAGATTATAGGCCCCTTCCCATATTTTATACGTGCCATCGCTATGCGGAGGAAGTAGACCATGAGTGTCAACATCATCTTCATGCTTACATCCAACACCACTCTCAAATTCGTCAAAGTTGTCGCTCATGATTTTATTCTCTGATGGCAAATTACAGAACAAATATTTGTTAGTGATAAAGAGAAGTTTGATAGGATTTTTTTTTTCAGTTTCATTATCAATTATATGATAAAATAATATGCAGTTCTTAAATGGTTACGTCTTTCAAATATAGCATACAATGAGTTGGATAGTTCAGGTATTAGGAGACTTGGTTTGTTTACTTTTGGGTTGTGGAGCATTAATATTTGTTTATTCTAAAAATTTCACATTTTATGCATGAAGTTTTATACAATCTATGCACACATGCAGTATGAACGTTCAAAACCTTAAATACAGAGAAATTCCCCCCCAAACATAATCGAAATATGATAAATCAGACATAACCAAAATAATCTTTTTGTGTGCTTAGCGAGAATATGTACTGACATGTGCGCGTGTCGTGCTGACAAATACCCATGTAGCGTCCNGAACGTTTAAATCGACACCCCCCCTGCTTAAATCGACACCCCCACGTGACTTTGATGTATGGAAACTACTGTTGAACGGTCATAGCATGAAGCTGATTGGATAAAGACACGTTAAACGCCAGTTCCACCTGGAGACACGTTAAATGCCGTGTTTCCTAGTAGAGTACCACTCAACTCATAACTTGTACGAACTACAAAAGCAGACACGCGCCGAGCACCGTTTGAATCTCTATTTTCTGACCCTCTGTAGCATCACCTTGTAATATCATGGCTTCTAATATCTACCAGACATTTGGCGAGGCAGCGCAACATGCAAGCATAGTCAAATCCTCCACGATATATAATAGTTATAGCAACCCTTTTGAAATATATCATTCTTCCTTTTTTTCCAATTACTCGGCCCGTGTCTACTTATATGCTCAGAGACACATCTATATATCACGTCGTTGTACGTTTGCGGTATTCAAGGGCAGTTGTTATTGTACGATTGGTGTACACAGGGTAGTGCCCTTAGCCAATCAGCCTCAGGCTGGGACTTGCAAGCAAGTAATTGTTACACAGTTGGCGCAGTGGCTTAGTGATTTATTGGCTTGGAAGTCACGTGGGGGTGTCGATTTAAGCAGGGGGGTGTCGATTTAAACGTTCCCTTATTATTATTATTATCTATAATACGAGTTACTTCGTAAGGGTCTTTAATCATAATATTTGTTCAACACCAAAGTCAGAGTCTATGCACAATAAAAAGATCTTGAAGTGAAGATCTAAAAGAAGTGAGAAGTAGTTCAGTTGCCCTACTTATCTACTGAGTAAATTCCCGTCATCACTTGATGATTAAGTGTTAAAAAGCTGATATCTTCAATAAATTAGACTAGCATTACAACACCATTTAAGCTACAAAGTGATGTATAAAACACAATAATAGCACTTAAAAATGATGATAAGATTTTCTTTTTTTTTTCCCCTCTCATGCGAGAAATATCTGAGTATTTTACCATCATACAATTTGAGTTTCGACCTCAAATTGATATTTCTCAGAAGTAAGACAGTTGTTTTCAAGAGCTTCGAGTAATGCCTCTGAGGGGGGGGGGGGCTTAAACCGTTTAATCCCTCGATCCTCCATTTCTGCCACTCACTCCAGACATCACAGTCAAGAATTATGACCCTTTGTCCACGAAGAGTAGTTGGGATTTGCTTAGCAACAGCTTTTTTTGATGCTGTCAGGTCATGAATTTGATTAAAATACCATCATGATTACGACACTAGACGATAGGATGCGTAAGTTGTTGATATTCTGAGGGCCCATGGTTGTGCTGGGCGCTGGAATCTGTGAGAAAGTGAGGAATGATATGAAGCTATGAGCTGTTAGGCTTAGAGATTTAGATCACGTGGAAGATAATAGCAGAATCGGGACAGTAAAGAGTGTGTAATCTGAGGTTGGCTTGGAGTTGTTTATTACTCCAAGTCTGATGCAGAGTGCTATTCATATACATATTTCTAACCAAGAGATATTAGTGTAGAAGACAATGAAACCTCGTGGTAGCATGTCATTGTAGTAACACACTCATATAATAGAATAAATACCACATTGGTAGGAATATCAATTCGTGTCAATGTCATCCTTAAAAAAAAAAGGGAGGTTGGCCGATATGGCTAGGGGATGCAATAATAACAATCATGAAATATGTTGCATTATTGAACATAATTATATTCCTAGAAAACAGAGATTGCCAAGTTTAGAAATTGCTGTTTTGGACACCAATTTTCAACCGAGTCAACTTCAAATTTGCTCAGCCATCGTTTGTTATCTTGACATTTGCTCGCCATTGACAGTCCACTTTTAGATTACCTGTTTATATAAATAAATATATATATGTTGCCCCTGTCGTCGGTTTCACCAGAATATGTCTACGCGCTGGTTTATGTATGATTTGATAGGGTCATTTTGAAGTAGATGAAATGTGAACGCAAATTATGTCAAGAAATATTGCAATTCGTGCAGAAGTTTGCGATTTTGGAAAATTTTTACCCAGTTTTTTTTTAATTTGGGGGGAGGGGGGAGTGTATATAGATGTGGATTAATCCCAGTTTGCCAAGAGTTGATACAAAGTATACCTTTTTTTTTTTTTTACTGGTGTCAATATTGTAAAACTTGGAATCAAAATATCCTCCTTCCTATGCAAATACATCAAAAAAAGTGCGGAAGCGAAGTACGGTGGACCGTGCGACCCCATCAAAGTGTGCATATCGACGAC
>QVIK01000559.1:7472-34484 GCA_003957845.1 Oidium heveae
GAAGGTCTCTAGGGCAACTAATAGCCTCTAGAACTGGACACGGGGACTTTGCTAATTATCATACTCGCTTTAATCACCAAAATGTAAATTTATACTGCCACTGTGGATCACCCAAGGCACAGCTTCACTTTTTCTAGTGTAGACTTCTACGACGTCGCCATGGTCACCCTCCCGGACCCATTAGCTCCCTTACTCCTAATCAACTTACCACCCCTGAAGGGGCAAAAAAACTAACCATTTGACTAAACAATGCCAATTTCTTTGTAAATATTTGCCCACGATAATAATATCCCACTAGGAAACTAGTAAAATTATTGCAAATACTGAGGCACCAATTTAAAAGTTGAACACTAGATTAAGAGCCTCTCACTAGGTTAAGTGCTGGCTGTCTTATACAACGCTCCGCACCAGGTATATAATGCTTATTTAAGCTTCTTTTTTCTAGAGCCCTAGCTCTAGCGTCATTTGTCCCTAGATAGGATTGAAGGAATCCGTACGTAGCACGTGATACTCGATTAGACGTTAAATAGTAAATTAAAAAAAAAAAAACATATACAATGTTCTATTGATGCCGTACCTCCAGTAGATAAATTGACAATTAGTTTATTTACCTTATCAGAGACAAACCCAATGATTCGTCAAGAAAATAACTTTTCTTAGCTGCCTAATTATAATTCAAGATGTTGTAATAGCCTTTAGTGCACTTCATCAGTTCAAATTACTCTGTATTTACAGGTAAACTGACTTTATGTTTCCCTACACTATTCTGGCCACTAGTAGGGTATATCCCAGCTGTAAGCAGGGCCGTATCCTAGTGCATATTTGATCACTTACATAATCTTTTTTTCATCCTTCTTTCAAATTTGTAAGCAGAAATTGGTTACTCAATTAGGCACTACCAATAAATATCAGCTATCATTAATCAACAAAATTAACTACGTCCAATAACTCATACGGTGTATACTATACTAAATGATTTTCATCTAAAAATCATCTATGCTTCAAATAATAATGTCTCGGTCTCTCTAATTTAGGTCACAGGCTACATGTTATAGGTTACAAGAAATTGAAGAAATAAAAAAACATTCCTAGGTACTTCACATGCGTGCTACGCATTGAATCAACGATCCTGTCTTTGCAAGCCTCTAAGTCAACAACTGATTAATATTACGAAATTTTCTACAAAAAATAAAATTATTTACACTTAGAGTATTCAGCGGCTGCATAATCAAAGCTTTTGCAAGTAAAACAGCACGGTTATCCATATTTCTCATCCCGAGATCGAGTCTTTGATGCTTCTTCCTCTACTTGCATTTCACTAGCTGTAGGCCGGAATATAGTTCTATACCTTTTCATATGCGCTTCTTCTTCCGTAGTGGTAAGCTTTTAGTTAATTGTACGCGAATCGTCCCTTGCGATATGTACCTCTATACGACACTCAATATTGCTCGGAGCTACATTATATAATAAGCAGCTTGACGAATGTTTGAAAACCGCACTTTGTGGTTGGCTTGAAGACCAATAGGCAATTGTCCTTCCTTTTGAGCCTTAGAAGTCATAATATGGTGGTCTGTAGATTTGCAAGGACAGGATTATAGATTCAGTGCGTCACTCGCTTGTGAAGTACGTTACGGGCAGATAAAGAGCCTCACCTTTATTTAGTCTGTGCAATGGAAACGACTGTGGCTTCACTTACATCGATCGAGGTCTAAAATTAAAAATGGGCTTAAAATCTCCAGTTTAACTTTCTAACAATTTCCATATTCAAAAAGATTTCGATATCCCACGCCGGCGGCTGTAGATAAAGACATACATCAGAGCACTTGGAGTCTCATTACACCATGTTAAATATAAATCTGAAAAGGGGTCGTCTCTTCAACAAATAGCTCCAGCTGCCAATCAGAATACTCAATTGAATATTCAGATGAAATTGAAATTGAAATATTTTCTACAGGAGAAAATCGGCGGATGTCATATCTAGAACTTGCACAAAACTTCAATAATTAGAGAATAAGAAGGGTCGCTATGAAGAAAGTACTCAAATGCATAGGCACCTGTCGGCGTCTTGCAAATTGCAAGCCTTCCATTTCGGGAATAAGTAGAATCATCTGGAAACCCCGAATAGACGTCCATCTTCAATATATAGTGGTGGACTATTCGTTGATTCTCTGGATTGATAACTAAGGACATACAATTGGCAAATGATACCCAAACATGTCACGAAAAATTATTTTCCAAACTCGTAATCGAGGAAGTATTTAAAAATTGATATTTAAAAAAACTTATGAAGAGTAAGACTACAAACGTATTATTAATAAACTCAGGAGGAGTCACTCGTGGATATTAGGGATTTTTTTTTCGGGCACTAAATAGAGTCCTTGTGTAAGCTGCATAAAAGAACTATGGAAAGATATGGTGAACATATTTTGCCCTATGATATTAATTGGATGTGCTCCAAGCCTGAATATACTGCTTGACGCCTGTAATTTGTGCATGACACTTCTCCATCTACCAAGACCTCAAGCTCTGAATGTTTTTCTCTCGGGATCGAGCCAATTTTCTGGTCAAACTTTACGTCTTCTTTATTCCTATTGAAGCAATTGAGAGCCACATTAAATATTAAAAATCCCGAACTTGAACCTATACACAAGATCGATTTTTATCACTACTTGAAAGTACTCCTCGGAAACGCTTGGCGGTCGTTGACGCCATTGAGAGTCCCATCTAATTCTAGGCGACTGATATATTTGCGCCCCCCATCCCCTGTTACATATTCTGTCTTTTGCTGAAATCGCAGGGGGTGGAGACCTGATGGCTGTTCTCTTATTTTAGTCTTAATTTTTGATCACTTCCCAGTATAAATGATGCCGATCAAAATTTATTTAGGCTTAATTCTGTAGAAATAAAATAGTTGCCTAGCCAACAAACTTGCCTATGTTTATAATTGTTTCCATAACCCTAAACATCATAGTTAAGAATATCTGTGGTAGAATTCTGTTTTAATGCTTAAAAAAGAGGATGCAAAGTTTCCCTGAAGGCATAGAGCGTTTTGATGGCAGTTGGACACTTGCGCAAAGAGAAACTGAAAACTGCGTACATAACCATCAACCAAATCCCAGCCTCGCGTACCATGAACATCGTAAACTGGATCAAGCAAATCTTAATAAAGCTTGTGAGATGATGTCTGCTGGTGTAGAAACAAAAAAAAATAGTTGTAATTTCACGACAGGGAGATTCTTACTTAGCTGTTTCCCTCCGTGACTTGAACAACATAAAGGCTGGATTTATACGAGAGCAAAGGCAGGGTCTTTTGAGATCTGAAGCTCTAGCTCAACAACTTGAGAAAGGTAAGTTCAAAGGCGGTAAATTGTTTCATTATAAGCTCGATACATTGTCTCAGATCCCGATAGTTTTCATCGCTGTTTGCGAGGTAGTTCAGTGCGTTCGACGTCACTATGACATTCTACTACTGGATTGCACAGACAAAACAAATGAACTCGATATGCTGCTCTTGCACTGCATGGGTATTGATCACCATGAGAACTCTTTCATGATTACCCTTTGCTTTTTAGATCGCAAAGTCCTGGGAAATTACGATTAAGTAATTGTATGGCCTATCGAAACAGTTTATGTCCGCAAAGGTATGAATATATGGCCATCATTTATTACCACGGATTGTGAAACTGCCTTAACGAAGGAAGTAGACAATAAATTCCCCCTAAGCTAAACGAAGTGAGTCTGCCGATGGCATATAATGAAGAACATTTGTGCAAATTGTGAGACTGCCTTCAGGACAAGAGACCGCTGGGAAGAACTTGAGTCCGCTGTCAGATTAGCGATTTCAGCAAAAACTCTCGAGGTATGCCATGATACAATCCAAGAGCTGAAAGATAACTTCAATTTCAACGAGATATACCATTTTCTATACCAACTACAGCCTCATCATATGAAATGGAGGCTGCTTTATCAAATGAAGTCGAACATGAAGTTGTATCATACGTTCTTGGGCAGTGGTTCGAACCACATCAATAATTTATCGTCTCGGCATGGGTCGACCAATACTTTCATTGTGGAACCACCACCACTTCTCGGATTGAAGAAGATAATCACCAAATCAAAGACTAGATTGGAGGCTCAGTAGGTGGTATTCAGTCTGTAATTTCATCATATCGTCTTGCCATCTCCTCGCAATCAAATCAGACTTTCATTGATGTGGCGTCAAAGGAGCACAAAACACCTCTCGCACAAACAGGATATTTATATATGCGTTGTGCTAGTTCAATTTCTCACAGAATTCTCCACAAGCTTCGGAATCAGTTTAACATAATCAAGAATGAGAATCAGAGCCTCCAGTCGGGATTGATCTCAACAACCTGCACCGGTATATGTACGGCATCCTTTAGAATCTTATGTTGGCATAATCTGAAGCTTCGTATTCAAAATGGTCAAGGTATGGAAAAAAAGGGGGCTTCTAACTCGAAAAACACCAAACTGACAGTAGCTAGCAAAAACACCTACCGAATTTTATCATTTCTAGCATGTTAGTCGACCTGCACCAGGCTCCCTTCCTATACCTGATCCAAATACTTTATCCCGCAGGCGAGCCGAGGAGGTAGATAGACGCACAAGCTCGAGCACACATGAGACTGCGAGTGCCAGCTTCGAGTCAAATACTAAACCAGCTTAAGAGAGTTCAAAACTGACTTCCACACTATAGCTTATGTACTAAACATGGGCACAATCAGCAATATTGTAGAGGACGTCGGTCTAATGGGCATAATCGTGGTAATTATCCCTCGAGAGTATGACAGAGCTAGCTGTTAAAAATTTCTAGTTTTAATGAAGAAAATAATTTATAATTAACCATAGTCTTTTGACAATTATTCTAGTATCAATTTTCTAATCACTAAACTTAAGACCTCTCGAGATGTGGATTTCACCCAAATCTCAATGAAAATCTGAAAATCATACAATATACGTTAAAATTGTCTGTCTCTATTACTGTGTGCATAGATAAAAAATAGTTTAGCAGATGTAGTCTATATATTACACACAAAATATGTCTGAACGAATACCTTAAATAGCATCCTAAGCAATTATTTATTACAGGCTCTGTTAATTAGTTCGATTTTAAGGCGACAAGGTACTAGCTTACAGGGTATACTATATAATAGGGGATGAAGGGGTGGGGGGGGCAAATATATGACCCACCTTATACTAGTCTTTTTTTATGATAAATGTATGTGGTACATGAATCGAGAATCTTTGCAGAAAAACTTATCTAGATCGGAACAACGCATTACTGCTAAATGCCGGCAGGTAATCATTTTGGTGATCCTGGTTCAGAGGAAATTGAATGTTTCCTACCATTGATTCTGACGCACAAAATGGTAGTCTTTGCAACTTTTGCATGATTTTAAAATTTGTAACCCACGTTGTAAATGGCGCCAAGGTAACATTTCGCATGTAGTAGCTATGCACTGTATAGTATATCTAGCCTCTAAGCATTGAGTCGACCCAGGCATTAAGTATCGCACCAAGTGCAAGAAGAATTGCCCATCACATTTATTCACTAATGTTTCCGAAAACTCATCCTACATAACCTGCTACGAATGTCGTTCTTCGGAACGCTCCCGACGTTTTCTTTAACCACTGGCACTGGGTATACAATTGAATATCAGAAGATATGTCTCCCACATACACATATAATAGTGTTTCTTCATCGAGAGGTGGTCCTAAGGTGCGCTGAGCAGGTTGATGATTTGGTTTGTGCCCAAATTCTAACCAACGATCCTGATCTCGCTGCTACCGTCAAAAGTTCGTTGACTCATGGTCCTTGCGGTCCTGAATTTCTAAATGCTTCATGTATGCGAGATGGAAAATGCAGCAAAGGATATCCTAAGAAATTTTGTGATCAGGCAACCATGGTGGAAAACTCATATCCAGAATATGCACGACCGGACAACGGGGTGATGTGGGGCAATGAGAGGTTCATGTTTGATAACAGATGGGTGGTACCGTACAATTCGTACCTAATGAGAAAGTACAAGGCGCACATTAATGTGGAAATTGCTGGTGGGGTACGGGCTATTAAGTACCTCGCCAAATTTGTGTACAAAGGATCAAATCGCGCTACTTCGGCCGTTCCGGGACAACATGATGAGATAGAGATGACTCTGTAGGGACGATATATCGGACCTGTACAGGCTAACTGGTGGCTCATGGCGTATGCTACACATGAAGAGAAACCAGCTGTGATGCAGCTTCCTTTTCACTTTACTGGTCGGCACCGAGTAGCTTTTTCAACGGAAATGATGGAAGCACAGATTGGGATGACAATAGATACACAGGGTTTCGCTTTTCTTGACTAGATTAGCTATAAAGATGAACATACTGATGGTCGTGACCTATTATATTCCGACTTTCCGCTGCATTATACTTAAGTTAAGAATCGATGATCGCATATGAGAAAGAAAGGTCATACAATTGGGAGACTGCCTGTTACAGTTTTACCGTATCTTAGTTTAGGTGTTTACCTAAGCGAGTCACCAATAGGGAACATACCACTATGCCGGCAGAGACTTCCATCATATCCCTGAATATTAGAAAAACTATTAGTGACAAAATATTGGCAATATATTGATGTATTATATTGCCAAAACATAAGTGTTATTTATTGACAATACTTTGGGTAACACAGCAACGATACTTCGAACCTATTATGAACAGATCAGACATCGAGGGGGGGAAACGGCTTTGCAGGTATTGCAAGTATTGTAAGTAATTGGATTGTAAAATAGTATATACAGTTGTTGATTGTAACTACGTTTTTCCTTCCTCATATAGTTGAATTACATTGAATTATCTACAACCAGCTTTGTGCCTGTCACACTGCTTAATGCAGTTCCTAGGCAAGGAGAATACTTCTTCTTGCAGCGTCTGTTGACTGTGAAGCGGGGTGCCAGATCATACCGTAACTTTTATATGGTTGATGGAGTTCAATATCAGACTCCTCCTACGGCATGTCAAGCTATGGGTCTAACGTTTGAAGACTCAGTGGATAGCAGTGTTTAATGATCTCAAGAAAATTGACCCTGCTTTTACTATGCGATATCAGTTCGCGATATATGTGTCAAACTCTGTAATTGTCAATCCTCAGAAAATCTGGGATATGTTTAAGGATAACTTCTCTGACGACTGTCTCTATCGGATCTCTCGAAATGGTGATGATCTAATGCCGCCACCTGATGAATGGTCTGAAGATGAGCGGAAGTACGACTATGGCTAGGTGGAATTTTTCAATGTCGTTAGTTCGCTTATCCACTCAACTAGGTATTGCTCCTGAATTGGTGATTGGCGCTGTTGATCAATCTTACTCGATGTAGCAGGATCACCCATCACATGATCCCTGAGAGTGGTATATTTAAACTGTTTTAGTTGTTGAAATAAGAAAACATTACAACTTCTGCATGAATTATAGAGAAATAAAAGTTGAGCAATTTCAAATGTATTCAAATCGTCTAACAGAAATTCTATTTAGCTTAATTAATCAAATTTTTTCAGTAAATATGATACAAAGTCAGAAGTTCTTATCCTTGGCCACATTCCCGTCTTGAAGGCGCTTTTATGGTCTTCTCTTGGGGAGCTTTTTTTCAAAACCTAGACACATCACGAAAAAAGGGAAGTTGAATAACAACAGTAATCCAGTTCTTGAAGTGCCCTGAGAGTTGATTAATTTTAAAGTGCCTCCATGGACGAAATACACCAACATCTAAAAGCTAGAGGGCATAGGTTTGATGAGATAGAAGGACCTGCAAATGTATTTTTATTTGCTCGGTCTTTAACAAGAGTTCTCTTTCTGACATGCATAGCCATCTAATAAAAGCATTATCCGTGGCTGGGTAGGACCCGAGTTGCTGTATTGAATCAAGAGGTCTAGAAATTCATGCGTTGCTTCATTTTTTATATACCCTTTGGGAGTAGTGGTCATCAATGAATTATCATCTAGGCTCTTGTGATCCCAGCTACTTCTAAGGTTTTCTCCAGGGACCACGAAAAACGGTGAACTAAAGTCTCCTGCGGCATTAATTGTTTCTATCATAATTATAGAGGTCCGGTCTACTGGAGAACGAGTGTATAGCTCTCCAATAGGATTTAACACAATAGCTTTTTCTGCTAGAGTGCATCCAATCCTGGCGCCCATTTGATCCATATTCCAAGCTCCCTTGAACTTTCTTATTTTGCGTATACGGATCTAGTTGCGATTGTTTATGAACCACTCTTCAATGTCTGTAGAGAAGAAACATTCAAGACGTGTATGAGCCACACAGGCCTTGCTTTAATTTCATGAATTGTTAAACCGTTTTCTATGTGTCTCAAGCCACATAGAAAACCACCTTTTAAACAGTGGATATCTGGGGTGATTCTTTGGCTATGAGAGAGCCAATTACACTTTATCCAAGAGCCCCTAGTTGTTCGGATCTCGAAATTTTTGTGATACACTCAATGAAAATTTTCTCTTGAGCATTACATAAAATTCAAACATTGCTTACTGAGAAATTAAGCTCGATGCGTTTGTTTGAAGCACGATTTTTCTCAGGAAAGTTCTTTTATTAAATCACATTTGAAAATCTTTTGGCACCTAATTGTCGGATTAAAGTAATTCCTATAATCGAATTCATTCGCTAGGACAAGACTTAACCATGCTTAGCTAGCATAGGGGTCGAGGGCACCTTAATAATGCTGAGTTGCGGCGGATCTTAAATCGGTATGGAGTTTCCCGTTTGTCTATCCGACCCTGTCAGGATAGTGCAGATCATGACAGTTGTACTAAGTTAATAATGGGCGCGGATAAATTTATCCCCGACAGAGAGAAGATTTCATTGTCATGCACGCGGCTTGGAAAAGGACGGTTTCTCCCAATCCAAATATTTTCTTCAATACGTGCCACAAACTACATCTCCCAATAATATTACAGCTTATAAGTCCGGCTTAGCATTGAAATTCGATAGAGATCCTGTAGACCACTTAGAGACTGCTAAAGAACATTGGGACACACTGCTTTCTAAATACAACATATCTTCGGCTTTTTTTAACAATAAAAGACCTGCATCAAATCACTGGGCTTAAGATTGGAGTAATAAACTGTGTTGAAATTGAAATTGAAATTTCATTACCTACGGCTTCGTTGCACTTTGTTTCTACAAGTAAAAAGATATAGAACTCCAACTTTCAAGTGGTCGCGACTTTCACCAAGGAAGTTCTAGTTTATTTTTGAATGAGTAACAATCTGTCTGTTTTCAAATTCGGATCAAATAATGCCAATATTGGTGAAGTAATAAAATTTTCCTTCAATTTGTCAAAGGATTTTTGCGCTTCATAATCTAATTTTATCCTCCCTTTTCCAAAGAATTGTTTTTTGGTATATCGCTGAAGGAGAGCACTAAGACTGGCAAAGTTATCGATAAAATCTCGGTAAAAATTAGCAAAGCCTAAGAAGCTACGAACTGTAGTTTGAGTTTTAGAGCATTCCCTTTTTTCTATGGCAGTTTTTTTCTCTGAATCCACGGATTTCTCTTTTCCTGTTTTAACTACAAATCTTAGGTACTTTAATTCTTTTACCGCAAACTCGCTTTTCTTAAGATCTAATTTGAGTCAAGCGTTCGCAAGCTTTTCTAAGACTTTATCTACCTTCATTAAATGGTCATCTTTTCCTTCATCGCTCCAGATTAATACATCGTCTAAGTATGCGATTCAGAAATCATCAAGATAATCTCAGAGGAGATAATTCATCCATCTTTGCCAAGCTACAGGAGCCCCAGTCAGCCCAAAGGGCATCACTAGCCATTCAAATAATCCCAGACGCGTCTGGAAGGCAGTTTCTTGAGGCTAACTTTCAAAGTAGACAAAGACCTTACAACAAACGTACTCTTCTGAAAGATATTGAGCAGTGAGAGAGACAGCGAACCAAGCTGAATATATGGGTCCATTATGGATATCCTACTACATGTCTCTCCTAATATCGGCGATATGGATTTCCTTCAATTTCAATATAGATTGATTTCATGTTTCATAAGTGAAAAACTCAAATGAGAAAAAAACTCTAACTAACAATTAATAAATAATGCCGTTCGATAGCTAATGTGGTTTTAAATAGATGATTTTCTTGGATAATTTCTTTTCGTTTGCGTTGAGCCTAAACTATTTATTAAAAGAATAGTCTATTTAAATACTTTTAGACAAGTACAAGTATTAGTTAACATTCGATAAATGCACTGATTAATAGAACGTGTATTAGCATTGAGACTCAAGGTTTGAGGCAAAAATCAAAAGGCATTGATAAGTTGAGTTACAGCAATAGAAATAAGTTTCTAATTTTCGATGTAATCTACCTCCAATACCGATGAAACGGTAACCAATATATTGATTTCATAAAATTTTATCTTTAATATGAAAAATGAGGATTATTTGTCCTGCAGAATAGCAATACGATGGGAGTAGAGGGTTCTAACTTTAAATTTAGCTTCACTGAGGGCCGCTAGTTTTGTTCAATGTTTCTACTAGTACATACAAGGATCCGTTAATATTTATTCCTGCTAGCATCTTACTAGTATAATCTTCAGTTTATTTTGTGTTCAATTTTGTCGATCTGTCACATGATCAGCATCGAATCCTATGTGCATTAAGGGACGTTGCATATTGGACCAGAGCGTCAGAGTCATGAATCAAATTCTCATGTCAAAGAGAAAGGGATAGATTCCTGGCATATTTTCTATTCCATTCTCTGGTGTAAGGAAAGGTGAATACAAGGGGCGATGCTAGGTTTTCCCACAATTGGCTTTTCTCAACGACATTTCCTACATCCATAAAGGTTAGGGTAAAAATGTACCTACCCGTGTCAAAATTGTATCCAGTGCATGATAGTATCTGGGCATTGGATGAGTAAATAATACAATTAGCCGGGACTTGGTTGTCCCTCACATATGAAGTCTCCAACAGACGCCGGAGTCTATCTAAATAACCGGGCGGTTGGGACTGCCCAGTTAAGATAAAGTAGACTGATGCCACAAGATTAAATGAATGAATATCTTCAATGGGATAGGCTGTATATCGAAGGAGAAGAAGAATTCTTAGTTGATCTCATGGTAAATTATAGGGTAAAAATTTATTTCTCTAATATGTAAACTTTTGTAATCAAGAAAATATCGAGCTGTATAATGTCTAATTTCATTGCGTGTTAGATGTTTATTGCGAATTTATCATTATTATATCTGATTCCAATAGGTGATTGCTATAATTTAGTTTTCTATTTAATCCACAAACTCTTGAGCATAGCGAAATGGCTCTTACATCCAGGGTATTGTTCTGATCTTTGAATGGGTTTAAGGGAGGTTAGAACCCGCCACGTCTGGCGTTGAAAGCGCGTACTGGGATCAACATCGTGTAGCCTAACCCCTTACTGGACAAAGTAGCTAATCTACAATTAAGTTTTGTTTATCTTCATGTCAGGAATACGAATGGCTTCAAATTTTGAAGGTTTACTTGAGCTGTTTCAAATTTCACATGAAATGGCAAGAGAATCCTAGTATAGCAACTATTCGCTACCAAGTAAAAGGTTCGGATTCACCTTGAGATCCGGGGTTTAAAGCATGAGTAAGTCTTGGGCTCCTGTCATTGAACTTCCTAAATTTGAGTTGGTATTTATATATATCAGAATTCAAGTATTAAGTTTTAATGAAAGTTGGCTCTAAAAATTGTTTCGTCAATTTGAATATTGCGCATACTAAATCTGTAACTTTTCGCGTCAGTTCTAACTTACATCTAGGTTCAGCTCAGACATCCACCTCAAATTTTGCTGTGAAAGCACCACCAACAGACTTCAAAACTTCTCATGGAAACTCGCGACTCTTTAATGGAAATCGTCTAACAGAATCTAAGGCTCATAATCGACAGACTAGTATCGTTCATGGATACCAACATTCAAGAAATGGGAGTATAGCAAGCTCCTCAAGCAGTCCGCTCAGCCCTCAAATAATAGCCTTAGCGGGAGGAGAACGTACAAATGTGGATAATTCTTTTACGATAACCGCTTCATCAAGTATCAATAGTGGGGCCTCCTCAAGCTCCTTAACCTCAAATATGACAACTACACTGGAACAAACATCAGTACCTACGGATGATGGAATTCAGAATGAGTTTTTGAAGAGAGATGGAAGAAAGCAGAATAGCAATGGTAGTAAGGATTCTCGACGTCTTATGTCATATTCAAAAACATCTAAAGAAGAGCTGAAAATCGTAAACGAAGTTGCATTACAAGTACTCTTCGCGTCCGTCAGTTGCTAGAAATTTGTCTTTAGGGGTAAACTTAATAACAAGGTTACAGTTCATTACTCTAGCTGAAGAGAAAATAAATCAGTGTATCACCGGTCCTTCGGATCCAGAGCCGTATATCGAGAAGATTTGTGGAGCTACGGTGGATCCGGCTTTTGATCATCTTATTTCATCGCTTGTTCATGTCGCAAGGCAAAAGCCTAAGTCTCTAATCGATTCACTAATGCTATGGCGCAAAAGTAAAAGTGATGAGGCAAGTGATGCGAGAGCTCAGCTACAACAGGCAGGTTCCCAGAAATTATTCTCTTGTAGAAAAAAATTATTGATCAGTATTAGTACCGCCAAATACCTCGAAAAGAAACCGATTCATCAACAACAGTGTTGGATGAGATTAGTCCAGCTGCCAATTTATCCTCAGCCTCAGCACGGCAGGATGTTGTAGCCCTAGCTGAACGTCGATCAATTGTTTCAATCTACATATTATGTCGTGTACTGATTGAAGTTGTTGGCCAATGTAGTTTGGCGCAGATAACTTTGGATACGGAAGAAAAACTAGAGGGTATAATATTTGGCCAACTTAAGAGTGCAGATACTGATCAGCTTAGCCAATCCCCTATAAGATTGGCAAATTGGTTATTATTTAGCAGACTTCTTGGGGCTATGGCTGAGATTAATTTTAAGAGTGTAACAGACCGATTTATTATTGATTTGGAGAAATTACAAAAGGATTTAGTTATCAAAAATGGCTCGAATCGAGAATCGGAAAAGAAAATGGAACTTGTTTTAGCAGGAATCAAGTATGTGCGTCTAAAAGCACAACCTGAAGAGTTATGGGATCAATCCTGCGATTTTATGATATCTATGGGTCAATTATTTTCCCAGTCGCGTGGTCATCGCTTGAAGTATGCATTTTGTCAGGCACTAGAGACTCTTCTTCTACCCGTTGCAGCGCGGGCAGACCCAGAGTTTAAGACCCAAAAATGGTCTGAATTCTTGGGAACTTTAGGACCCCGTATAGCCTCAATGCTAGTCAAACCTCGACACTGGTCTGTTGCCTTCCCAATGACGGCTACTTTACTTTGTGTATCCCCCATTGATTCTTTTACAACACAATGGCTACAACTTATTCTTCCTTTACAGTCAAAGTTAAAGGATCGTTTCACGAGACCTATCTGCCTACAAATAATCTCCCGATTGCTTTGGACATATATTTACCGTGCTCCAGCTGATACGATAAGCATTACAATTAAGAAAATTGAAGAGGTCTTGAAATTAATATTTCCTGCAGGAAGGAAGCCATATTTAACAATGGATCCTACATGTACTGACCCATTAATACAAATCATACGAATTATAGGTTTCAAACATCAAGAATTTTGTCTTAAGAATGTCATTTTTCCTTTAATAAACGCAGATATTTTCTCTTCGGGGCGGGACCTCAAGATTGAGCAATTGGAACCTGAAAAGATAGTTATAGGTATCAAAACTTTTGTTGCAATTATATCCGATCTTGAAAAAGGAGAAACTGGCCGACCACCGTTTCCTCTTGAATACCCATTAGATTATCATAGATTTGTAACGTCCGATAGAATTCCTGCTTCATTTTTAATGAACACTCAACGAACTCAATCGATTGATGAAAATGAGCATTCTATCCCAATTCTTACTAATGCCTTTAATGAAAGTATTATAGATTACTACACCAAATTCTGTGAGATTTTGGGAAAAATTACAATTATTTGTGATAGTGCGTATGGCAGCCAAGCTGCTTCAGACGAAAAATCCAAAAGTCCCACCTCCAAAACACCACTTTCAGATAGTTTTAGCTCTACTCGTCGCGACGACCACCAAGCTTTGATCGATTCTAAACAGGCTTTCTACGAACTCTTCAACGTAATTGTCCAAATTTTACCGAGGTTTCGGTTGAACGATATTCCCATAAATACACTGATTAGTATTCTTTGCACAGGAACCGCTCATAGCCAATCTAATATAGCCGAATCATCAGCAAACTCCCTAAAATCTTTTGCCAAACATTCCTACGCGCAGCAAGTTTCTATTAGCTATTCTAAATTTATCTTCAGCTTCGATGACAGATACTCAACTATTTATGAGGGTGGTATGCTTGAGCCAAGCCAAATTGAATGTTCCCTCCAGCTTTACTATGATCTTTTATTAATCTGGATTGGAGATATAAAATCAAAAATAAGTGAATCTTCACATGAAGATATTAATATTGAAAAACGAGGAATCCCTCCTGATATTCCTGGAACTTATACTTATATAAATGAGATTGAAGCACACGTACTTTTTTTCCTATGCTCTCAATCAGGGAAAGTAAGAGCATTGTCTGTAACTATGCTACGTCTTATAAAAGAATTTGATATATTATTCGGAAAAAACTGCAAGAGGCTTATTGATGTGCTTGAAGAAGAGTCACAAAATCTTATGAATCTGGATGATGGATACCTTTCTGTATCGGAACGTAGCAGGTTACAACGAAACATGCGGAAAGGTAGTTCTGAAATTGCTCTAATAGATCTCTGCATAAGTGAAACCTCTTATGATACGAATCTATGGCTGAAGATATTTCCTAATTTGATTCAGATCTGTTATGATAGGTGTCCCTTAATAATCTCAATCACCAGAGAACTCGTTGGAAATCGAATCTTACAAATGTACAAAAGTATTGTAGCTATGTCTGAAGTAACTCGAGGACAACAATATGGTTCATTTGATCGCTATGAATCTAGCAATTCTCGTAATTTATCAAGATCATCAACTACCCCACCTGAAATATTTATTGAACAATGGAAGCTGTACCTTATTTTTAATTGTACCACTTTAGCCGATAAAGGTGGTTACCAACAGTCGTCTCCCCCACCTACTAAGCATAATCATAAAGTATCAAAACCAAATTATTCACAGGAAAAAATAACCTCCGCACGAATCTTATTTAAGTACATTGTACCACTTCTTTCTGTGAGCTCAGCATCTATTCGTGGCTCAGTAGTTGTATCATTAGGATCAATAAATGTCAATATTTATAAGATTCTACTTGAAGAACTCCAGGGTGTTGTAAGCAAATGTAACGAAGATGCAAAACTTCGAGTCCATCGACGAACAACTAGTAATTCTTGGAAAAATCGTCGAACAGATTTACTACGCACCGAGGTTGCCCATGTATATCAGCTAACAGCTCATTTCCTGAAAGAACCGGATATTTATCAGGATGAATGGATTTTAAATAATATTGTTGCTTACACTAAGGATCTTAAGCAATTTCTCATGGAACCAGAAGTACAAGCTAACTGGGAATTCCAAAAACTTAGACGGTATTTCTGCGGGGTGATTGAAGAGCTTTTTGAGGGGATCAATCGTATTAGCAATCTATCCCACTGGATGGACTTTGAATCCCGAAAGTCGTCTTTTACTCTTATGGAAGACTGGTGTGGTTTTTCAACTAATCAAAGCCAAGTCCGTCAAAGAGAAGATAATATGAGGCAATCGATAATCGATCAACAGTCATATGGTGAGTGGAGTACGATAACAGCTGCTATGGAAATAGAGAAGCGGAATTTGAGGACTGCAGCTCTAAGTGCGATGGCTGCATTATGTGGTGGCCCTCTTAGCTTTACAAAAGAAAGTCCTACAAACTTGCAAAGCGATGTAAGACGAATGCTCTCTTGGATAAATACTACTTTAAGTGCTGGAAGTGATCGTATGCATCTTGTGGGTAGAAAAGCCTTGAAAAGCCTTATTACACACAATAAAGATATTTCTCATCTTCTTGAATACTCAATTGCAAGATGTTATGTCGCAGAGCATTCAAAAGTCCTTGAAAGTTACTTCGATGTAGTTGTACAAGTCTTACTTGAAGATCCTGACTATCCGATCCCATTCTGGAGGTTACTAGCTATTGGTCTATTCACCCTTTTAAGCGAATCGAGTGACGTTCGCTCAAAAGCTGCGAATTTGCTTCAGGCACTAGAAGAAAGGGAGGAACAAAGTTCAATCATTCAAAGTTATAAAAAAAATATTTCTGATAAAACTAGAACAGTCTATAAACTTGCCCAATACGAAATATCTACTAGGCTATCGAAAATATACCCGGATATAACATTTTATATACACTCGGAATTTACAGCCTACTATAAAGACCTTCCTGAAGTTTCTCGGCAAAATATACTTGTAATGATACTTCCATGGACTAAAATTGTAGAACTACAATTTGATTTCAAAGGAGAACTCACGGCTCAATCTTTCGCTCTACTTTCAAATATATGTGAAATTTCTTTTAGATCAGGTGACACTCTTCAGAATGAAGTGCGAGCACTATGGCAGGCGCTAGTGTCACCTCATAAAGCTAATCTGCAACCAATTCTCAAGTTCATTTTCTCACTGTGTCTCGATCGTCGTGAGCAAAATTCAGTGGAATTTGCAAAACAAATTATTGTTTATTTATCAAATAAATCTTTGGAAGAACAAATTGTGGAATCTCTTATTTCCAGAATAACACCAAAGGACATGGTAGTGAATGACAGACGCGAACTTGTAACTCCAATAACTGAAGCTTTGGAATTACCATATATCACTGATCTCAGGAATATTTTCCCCGCTCTGAGTACACCTTCAGGAATATCGCTAGGTCAGTTGTCATTGATTTTTCTCGTGGACTTAGTAGTATCTCCAATACAACTATTTGCAGATAATTTGCCTTTACTGCTTCATGTAGCCATTTCTCTATGGGATAATTATACTTCTATCGTTCAAGATGAAGTACGTGAACTTCTTATTCATCTAGCTCATGAACTTATCGTGAATAAAATTGATGTTGAAAATTTAACCGCTCAAAGAAAAAATATTGGTGAATTTATTGAATCTGTAAGATCTCATGATTCTAAGATATCTTGGTCCTATGAGGACTACGCAGGTGATAACGTATGGAAACTGGATGATTCGGATCATAAAATTCCACTCGGAATGGGTCGACTCACCAAAATTGTAAATGAAAGCTTTAAACTCACAAGTTTGAGAATTCAGGATGATTGGACCAAGCTCTCGTTGACCTGGGCTATATCATGCCCTGTTACCCATATTGCTTGCCGTTCTTTCCAGATTTTCCGCTGCATCCTTACTTCTTGTAACCAATCTATGCTGGCAACTTTGCTGGAAAAGCTATCTAACACCATTTCTAGTGAAGATTCTAACTTAAAAGCTCTTTCAATTGAAATACTGACGACTCTGAGAACTTTAATTTACAAATCCGATAGCACAGTAATATTAAGGTTTCCACAGTTCTTCTGGACTATTTGCGCATGCTTAGACACTGTACATGAAGTTGAATTTCAAGAATTAATCCGCATGCTTGAAGTATTATTAAGTAGAATTGACCTAAGCAATAACAATGTTCGGTCAATTATTAATGAAGGACGACCTATCAAATGGGAAGGTCAATTTGAAGGCTTACAACCATTAATATACAAAGGACTTCGCTCATCCCTAAGTCTGGATACTAGTCTAAGAATGATCAATAAACTTATACAACTTCCTAACAATGATCTAATTGGCAATGATGATAGAATTCTGTTTGCAGTTCTTGCAAACTTTCCTACATTTCTTCATAATATAGACCAAAACTCAATTGATACCAGCAGCATAAAAAACTCTAGATTGATCGCTGAAGTCGCCAAATCTCAGGGCTATGACAACATATCTAAAGTTCTGAATAATTACAGCACGTTGAAGTATCGGACAAGTAAAGACTTAATTGTTCAACTAATATCAGCTATCAGAGAAGCTTTCCTACCTCGGTGTGACTTCGAAGGATTCATCTTTTTGGTAGGTCTTTCATCTAATAGTCTTGGCTGGTTTAAACTTAAAATTTTGGACATTATTTGCGCTTTTATCGCCGAGATCGATATGCACAGGTCTGAGATTAAATCTCAGGCTCCGGATATAATATCACCTCTTCTTCGACTCTTACAGACCAGTTATCGTACACAAGCCCTGGAGGTATTGGATCGTATTACCATAGTAACCAGTGCTCCTATAGATAATCACCAAGTTCGCATGAGTATGGTGAGTTCGCATTCAAAAGCTGCCAGGAAAGAATATGAGAGAACACCAAGTTTATACGGTATACCCGATGAGTCTGGATGGTCAATACCTGTTCCGGCTAAGTATGCTGAGATTACCAGAGCAAATGTCTTTTCAGTATTTTCCTCGTGCCAGAATGCTGAAAATCAAAATTCACCTCTCCAACTTATTCATGAAGTTGATTTTCTTCAAAACAATTTCCTGCATGAGCATTCACAGGTGGCCGACAAGACAAAGACTATGATTTTGGATGATGGACGAGAAGATAGTGGTATAGGCGAACTCATTTTAAAATTAGATAGCTTGGATGAATTTTTTGAAAGTTGTTCGCAGAGTCCTACCACTGAAAGTATACGACCTTTGCCAGTATCTAGAAAGGGCTCTGAAGTAGATTTATTTCCAGAAGAAAGTCAAGAGCTAGGGGCTCAATTTCATGACGAGCAAACTTTTCCTATCTTACACAAATCATTTAGTAATCCATTAAGTAATTCATCTTTCAAGAATGGATTTGCGGATACGGGATTTCCTAAACCTAACACAATGAATCCTGGAGCATTTCATAGTGCATCTTCTTCCTCCAAACGACCAAGCCTACACTTACGCTCAGCGACCTCCCCTTCAGCTCCAACCTCGTTCCGCCAACATACCAACAATACCAAAATTACTACTATAGATATATCTGATGATGAATACAATGAAGTTTTTTCTGATGGTGATGATGATCGAAATGTTACTCACATTGAAAGTTCTTTTTTCTTGGAAAATATAATTAAACCACTCCCTCAGGGTATCAAATCAAGCATGCGCCGCTTGACTAGTGGCAGGAGTCGAGATTTCGACCGTATGCGAGAAAGCCTAAGGATTGATAGGAGAGGTACTAGTAGTAGTGGTCATCATTCACAACAACCTAAATCACCTAAAGTTCCACGAGTCCCTAGTGCATATTTACAAAAAGCTATTAGCCCTGGACTTTGAAGTAACCAAAAATAAATCCATCTCTTCTTTTTAGTCGTTTCTTATACAATTAATTTTGAGGTTATTATTCGGGAAATAAACAATGGAAAGGACTTGAAATATTTTTTTGAAAAAAAACTACCACTATTTCTTCATGAATAAGTTAACTAATGACCAACAGGAAAAGTCGAATTCAAAAGATTTAGGCTCTAATGACCAGCAAAATTTTTTTAAATGTTTTAAGATATGTGTGTTGTTGAAACTAATACAATTGATTATTTTACATTTACATCAGCAGGTGTATCAATTATGTTTTTCTTCCTTTTCTTTTGGTTCAACTTCAAAAAAAAGGAATATCTTGACATGAAATGGGATATGAATTTCCATGAGCGTGTTCAGTTTAGGTGACTTTTATTCATTTTCTCATTGTTTTTTAAGGGAAAGATAGTGAATGGAAAAGGGAGAAGAAAAGAGGGGACAGCAAAAAAGAAATGAATTTAGTTGAACATGATATGAGCTTCACGTATGCATCGAGAGAACTTGGGAAATAATAAATGTTATTATGAAATTTCAACAAGAATTTGACGTTTTCATCACTAGTTTTCTTTTGGTCGCAATTTATAAAACCCCAATACCAACCAATTCTATTTAAAATTTAATATCTTAAAATAAAATCTTTTGTATATGAATATTTCTTCATCTCATGAATTTTCACAGCAGTAACCGTAGTATAACCCGTTAAAACAGAGTTTATTCAACTCTCTGCCTACCTGTAATTGTATTAAAAAAGCTAAAAATCATTAGCTCTTTGTAAGATTAGGCATATATTTCGTAAAAATTGTCCACTGAACATGTTTAAGTGCTTAGAGCAGACTTAGGAAGTTGAGAAAGTTTAATGTTAATAGGTCATGTTATGTACAGTAACATTATGGCGTCGTTGGTCGTTAGTGGACAGAAGAGAAGACGTCTAAGAAAGCCGCCGATTCTAAGGGCCGTTAGTATGTGATAAGTTTATTTACAGGTTAAAGAAAAAAAAATTAAATCCGAACCGACTTCTCAAGAGTAGACTGTTTCATTGTTTTCCGTGGATTAACAGATAGCTTCTCTGTAAGGAAAATTTCAAATGAACCCCTCCCGCCTGCCTCTGGCCTCGTTTCTCTCCAATGCGAGAAAGTCTTTAAGAAGTTATAAGCCAAATTCGTCTGAAATTTTCACATTTGTTATCGGAAATGAATCTGCTGGTAAATGGCACCTCCACCTTATTCAGTCGAATTTGTTTGGTCTCTGCTTCTATGTCGTTGCACTTAATTACGATCATTGGAGCTATCTATCTGTTATCCTTCAATAAACTAGACTAAAACCCGATATAGATCTTGATTCTATCTGTTCCGCAATTGTATTTGCATATATTTCAACACATTTGCCGAAAATAAGTAACAGAACGACTAACAATACTTCACCCACCCTTTACATCCCGCTTGCCAATCTTCAACAAACTTCTTTACATCAACGTCCTGAAATCACGGCAGCTCTACAATATGCTCGTCTTTCACCAAGCGAGCTTCTTACTCTATCAGATCTTCCTAACCCATTACCACCACCCGAAAAGACACGTTGGGTGCTAGTGGACCACAATGTGCCCACAGGAGAACTTGGCAAAATGTACGGGAAGTGTGTAGTGGGATGCATAGATCATCATGAAGATGAAGGCAAATTAACCTTTGGAAACAAAAAAGTTAATGAACTAGAGGAAGAACCGCGAATTATCGAGCAGGTATGTAGCTGTGCTAGCTTAGTGACAGCCTGGGCCCAAGAGCGGTGGATGCCGAAATTACATCCATCAATGGCCGAAGACTCTGGGGAAAGAAGTTTCTTAACAAATGGAGAGAATTGGGATCAAGAAAATGTACAACTTGCCTACTTGGCTCTCGCACCCATTCTAATTGATAGTGCATGTCTTCAATCCGCAAGGACCAAACAATTAGACATTTTTGCTGCAACTTTTCTAGAAAAACTGATCCTGCGACATGGCAAAGCAGCATATGATCGCTCAGTTTTCTTTAACAAAATTATAACAGCCAAGCAAGATCTTCGCTCCTTTACCCTTCACGAGATTCTTGAAAAAGATTACAAACAATGGACCGAATCTGATCCAGCCCAGGATCAAAACTTACAACCTTTCAATTTTGGGATCGTTGCTGCTGTACAACCTATGACTTTTCTCCTTGAAAAAGCCAGTGGCATTTCGTATTTCTTAAAAACACTTCTTAATTTTGCACATGAACGGAGATTATCTCTCATAGCTGTGATGACAACCTTCACTCGAGATGGAAAATTTCAGCGCGAGCTCTTAGTTTGGAGCTTAGATGATCGAGGAGTAAAAGCAGGTAAGATCTTTGAACAGATCGCGGGTCAAAAATTAAGTTTGAAAAAGTGGAGTCAAGGAGATTTAAACCTTGACTGGGACTCTTGCAGCCAAGGGATAAAAATAACTGACAAAAGCATTTGCATCGGCTGGCGACGTTGTTGGACTCAGCATGAGGTAAATAGTAGCAGGAAACAAGTCTACCCTCTTTTGAGGTCCGCCGTAGAATGGAATTCAAGCCTAATATCTTAAAGAAGTTATTAGTGGTATTATTTATCGGCTGATTCACTCTTTATTATTATCTAATAAAAACTACTTAAAAATCAAAAGCAATGTTTGTTGCTAAGCTCTTTTACAAACAAAAAAAATAAATTGAGAAGGCCACCGGTATAGCCACACCCCCTTTTCGCCACAGCCATAGTCCTCTCTAAACCCTCCACCTTCTTCGTCAAATTCAATTCTACAAATTATGCTTTTGCGATGCGTGAACACTGTAACAACTTCACGGATTGTGTGTAACTAACACAGATGGAGTGTGGCTAGTTGACAAGTATCGCTTAACTTGAAAGGGCTATCAACAACACATTGAAATAAAGGTATGAGGTCCGAATACTGTTTATTTCTTACATGAGGAAAGACTATTCTACATACTTAGAGAGATCTTATATCCTTCTATCAATATACCATGACTTATGCCATATCCTAATTATTTACATAGTCCTTAAATATAGATTCATTGTTGCAAATATGAAGAACAAACAATGATCGAGATATAAATACTATCCCGACCCTAAATAAATGTAACTCGCATCGACATATGCATGCAGGTAGGGGTAAGATGTTGATCAAATGTAACACTAGAAAGTTGGTGAGAAATGCAAGAAACCAAATTGGGTATCTTCAAATTCTCAAGGCCACAAGATCCCTCCAACATCACACAACCATATCTCCTCCATCTTCCATTTTCAGTCCAACCTCACCGCACACATACACTACATCAAAATTTACCAGGGAAAACTTTGGCATCAACAACTCTCTGTCACGAATAGACGAATCTTACCTTTTGATGGAATCTGCCACTTCTCAATCTCTCTTTTAGGTTGCTGTATCACCTTATTTGACTAATTGCTAAGAAAAACCAGTCCTATTCCATTTTTAATGGTTTCTGATTTTGGGCCGAGTCTTCCTGCTGAATCGCAACACACAGGTTATTATTCCGATTTGTATGTAGAGTTTAATATCACATTCCTGAGTCAATAACTAATGAAATTCTAGTATTTACCAGCCTCATATGGTATTTAATCTAAATCCTATAGGCTACCGTTTTCCCCCCGTTGAGTGCCAAGAATCGAATATTTCTACCGAATTTTAGTAGATGCATTAATTTAACCCACTGCAACTACAGAGCAAAAATTAGGGTAATAAATAGCTCTACCCTAGAAGGGCTTGAGCCTTCTTCAGTCAATGCTCGAAATCGTAGTCTCGAAACTACGAAAGAGGATCGAATCGAAATCCAAACTGCTTTGGATCTAGGAGTGCCGGTGACAAAAATTGCGGAGCAGTTTGGGTTCACTAAGCGGCAAGAATATTATGTCCGAAGTCATGGTTTGGAGACTGGGAAGAAGAGGTGCAGGAGTAAACCAGCTGTGTCAGAGGAAAAGGCCTAGGAATTGGTGAGCTGGCTTTATAGCAACCCACGGTATCGCCACGCACCCTTTCGCATGATTACGAATATCGCCCCACAATTTGATCTCAACCAACTCGGGAAGAAAGCGATTCTAAGTGCGTTCAAATCGCAAGGATACGAAGGAAGAATATCGAAGAAAAAGGGATTCTCAGATAGGCCGGAACATAAGCAAAGGCGTTTGGAGTTTGCAATGCGTGCTTTTTATTGGTCGCCTCAGAGACTTTCTGAGCAAATGTTTTCTGATGAAGTTTGGGCTCATGGAGGAGCAATCAGCCGAAGGTATGCTACGGTTCTTGTAGAGGGCGACAGGCAGGAAACACTTTTTGACCGATTCCGTCCCGAGTGCCTAACTCCTCAGTATGGGAAACTTCCAGCTTGGATGTCTCACGGAATCATATACAACGGAAGGAAAGCATTAAGGACGTTTTGGGAAAAGGAGTATGGGACAATGAATTCAGCTAAGTCCGATGCGTACATTTTGTCGCAAGTACAAAGGCTGGTTCAGTACAAGCGATCACGAGGAAGGGACACCTGGTTTTAACACGACAACGCATCGTGCCATCGATCTGGGCTTACTCAGGAGAACTTATGTCGTCGTAAAATTAAGACAATCGATTAGCCTCCTTACTCTCCAGACCTGAACTTAATTGAGCATGTCTGGGCCAAGATTTGTTGTGAAGAAACGCTGATCACATCTGTATTAGTAAGCCTTTTCATCACATGACTCAAAGACAAGGATTTAAAGGGGTTAACCGACAATCGGTAGTATTACCTTGTAGGACCAAAATAAACCCATCAAGAGTATACACTAGAGACTTCTATGAAGTTATTCACAATTACTTACTTTAGTATTTTAGAATATACTAGACATAATCAGTCGAAATTACAATGATGTGGAAAACTCTAAATACTTGTAAATCTTATGTAAAAATATGTAGCATTCTATCTAGATCAGACCAAGAATAAGAACAAAAGTACAGAGCAATACAATAGTGAAATAAACACCTCTCACTCTCTAAATATATCATCAACCCTCTATTCTCCTTTTAAAGATAAACTAGTCTCAGATACCCAATCCCCATCGCAACAAGATGAAGAGATACATTCAAGACCATTACTCTCTCACGAGTTACGACCCAAGGAGAGTAGGAAATGATGAGCTTCGTCGGATTATACAGGAGGCCTGGGATGCAGTACCTGATGAATTTATTTCTGATTTGTATGCATCTTGGCGAGATCGTTGCAAGGCCGTTATTGATGCCAGAGGAGGCCCAACCAAGTACTAGCTTGTACCTCTACTTATCATTCCTTTTTTTTTAATGTAGAAAGCCATAATTTCTGAGTTTCATTCTTTCAATATTTTTATATTATTTCGTTACTTTCTGGTGTTTTTAATTTCCATTGTTCTTCATCTTTCAGTTGTTTTTCATGTAATTATTAGTTAATGTTTTCTGTTTTCTATTTATCATTTTTTTCCAGTTATTTTGTTTGTATAGCAACATGCTCCGGTGTATATGAGAATCCCTTTTTCCTAGATATTCCTCGCCTACCTCATTATCATTTTCGACCGGTTGCTAGTTCTGTATGCGTTACGTGGCTACGAAGCATTAAATTGGAAAGGCTGTTTATGTGTGTTTTTCGAATATGGCGCTCTAATACTAAATTAAATAAGAGTGTAGTTTTCTATAAGATATTGAAACTTCCAAAATTTAAGAGAAATTTATGTACACAAAGACGAATCTTTCATCTAATAATAAAATAAATAATTTATATGAAGCTTTATCACTTGATAATAGATTAAGAGAATGTAATACTCCAATAGATATGTATAGATCCTAAACCTCGTAACTTGTTATTTAACAATGTTATCTCATGCTTCTTAACTACGCTTAGTGATATGGACTGCGCCAACTTTGAATCCAAATTATGAATCTCATCTTAACGTTTAAGCTGACGGTATTCTATCGGAGCTGAATAACATTGATCTAACACAGACTCCATCCTTCAAGGTGTATTCGAGCCAGTATATCTACAATATTATGGTTGCTATTTACGGAAGTATATTATTTCTGGTTAGAAAGTGATATGAATTTAATGATAAAATACGATAGATGAACATTAAATTGGTCAAAGAAGTAATTATCAGGTTTTCTCCATGTCTCTGAGATTAACAGTAGTGACAGATATCATGAACACGGTTTTTTTTTCCAAGTAAACATTTTGCTCTGAAATCAAACGTCGAAGATATTGGACGTCACCTTGCATTGGAAACGACTTTTAGCCCTGTCAAACTCCTTGTCTGGAACCAAAAAGTCTGCGTTAGTTGTTGGATATTTGAAAGTTGAATGCTTTTCTTGCGTCCAAATAACGTTTTTGACTTGTTGATCCTATGTACAATCCATGTCGTGCAAGACTTCCGGATGTGAAAAAAGAATAATATGAAATAATCGTACATAAGAAGTGTCATTTTAGCGTAGAACTATCCCAGTCGATATCTGTATATCCCTAGCTAGCATGTCTTTAATCCTTGTTATCTGGCAATCTGCAGGGTAAAAATCCTTACGAATACATTTAGTTAGGGTCGGGATAGTATTATCCTGGTGTAATTAGTTTCTTACAGGGGTAACCTTGCTAATATTTCCGGGGCTCTTTTAAGTCGGTTACTATTTATAGATATAGTTAGGCACAGCCCATACTATCCCGACCCTAAAAAAATGTAACTCGAATAGATTTTTTACCCAGCAGTTTGGTCTCAAAACAAGGATCAAAACTGCACTAGTTAAGGATATGCTGATCTTTACTGGGATATTTCCACGCTGAAATCATCCTTCTTATGTACGATTATTTCATAACTTTCTTTTTACACATCCGGAAGTCTTGCAAGACATGGATTGTATATAGGATCAACAAATCAAAAACATTATTTTGACGCAACAAAACGCGGGCGGCTGATATATTTGCCCCCCATGCACCCTTTGCGCGCCCCCCATAGCCCAGTAAACATCCTTGTATACCCTGAAAGCGTAGGCGGTTAAGTAATCAAAATCTTCGATTTCCTGTTTGTTATACTACTGTAATTAGCGGCGAATTCTTGTAACTTAGACGTATTAGCAGTATTTTTTAGCAATAATTAGGAGCAAACTAGGACTTATTAAGGCTTCTGTACTAGTTACTAGTATATCAAAAAGTATCACCCAGCCAACAAACATGTTTACTTTAAAGTTTATTTCGAAATCAGCGTCAACAACTAAGTACAGTTGAGACATAACCGATTAGCTCCTAACATACTCTTTCAATACTCACAAACCCAACTCTAACCATCTGAAGGTGATTTTGATTACTTCGAAAAGTTGTTTNGAGACATAACCGATTAGCTCCTAACATACTCTTTCAATACTCACAAACCCGACTCTAACCATCTGAAGGTGATTTTGATTACTTCGAAAAGTTGTTTTCAGCATGTCAACAACATGCCATGATAGCGGAATATGTTGTGTTTCAGTTAGTGTACAAGGGTACCCAGACATATTATGACATAGGTCAGTGCTTCGCAATAATGCTGTTGTGAATAGGATAG